>JAUMGZ010218586.1:0-11592 GCA_032359645.1 Pododesmus macrochisma
TCATTATTTGACGCAGTTATTGTTTGTTTGTCAATGCCTCTCGTTCTGTTGATCCTATTCATACTGTTTTTTTTCAAATGTGTCAATTGTTTGTGTTTTTCGTTTTGCTTTTACGCTTCACTTGCTTAACATATATTCTGTTTTAAAGGCAAGAGACAATTACTGCGATAACATTACATCACCTTCTAGTGACCAACTTGAGTACATGTACCGTGAAACAATTGCACATCCATGGGCAGAGCTTTACGCTAAAGGCAAATTTCCTTTCCCGATGGATAAAATGATGTTGTCGGGTCGATTGGAATGTATCCTTTATAAAACAATATTTACACTTGCAAATACGAAAACTAGGATGCTGTGTTATACATTGGACACAAATTGACATGCATGATAACGCTGATCGTTATTGAGTCTGTTAAACTTAGTTTTGTTCATAATCAAGTATTGAGCGTTTTGAACAAAATGTGATATACACTTAGATGCATGTTATATGTAATTAGGGATACATAGTTGCTGCATTAAATGTCAGTAAATTAATTATAAATTGTCCAACTAATTTAGAAGTATGATCTTTTTCTATAATTATGCAAACTAATACTTAAGACTAAACAGGGAAAGTTTATATCGTATTAACTTGTTTAACTACATCTTACAAGTTGTTGAATGGGCTTACTTACTTGTTCCGGGATGGTTTGTTTTCAAAAATGCTGTGACTTATTTGTAAAGTCGTCTATAATGCCTGTCTCACTTTGCTATTCGCGTGGTGACAATTTGATGAAGCTATTGATTTATTGTCGGCAGCTTTTATTCTGTTGATCCTATTTCTTCTTTTAAAATTGTATTCATTAACAATTGGGCTCGTATGCAATAGGGAAAGAGGTACCACCTTTATTTGCATCGAGCATGTGTGTGTGTGTGTGTGTGTGTGTGTGTGTGTGTGTGTTATATCGCTATAGACAGAACATTTGCTATTGAGGGTCATATTCCGTAAGCCTTTCTGAATGTCAACTTCGTCTATTGTTCGAAGTCTGTTAACATAACCAGTCACAAAGTAGCTATGGACCGTATATGATACCGTTTTATGTATACCTGTACTCGAAGTGTGTGTACATGTTGGCTCTTTGTTATTGTAAGTAAGTAAGTCAGTCAGTCAGTCAGTCAGTCAGTCAGTCAGTCAGTCAGTCAGTCAGTCAGTCAGTCAGTCTGTGTTTTGATAATATTAAATGCTATATATGTTATATTTGGTGACGAGGGCTGGTTTGTCCGAAACACGTGTCGAGAGGAATACGTTGAAACATTTCTATTTTGACTGCGCGCATATCTAAAATGTTGACAACTCCATAGTATTGTTGGGGTGTGGTTTTTGGTCTTCATTACCATCGTTACTCCCCCATCCCTCTTTGCTTCAGAGCTTTGATTTATCTATGTTCTTATCTATTCTTAATTAATTGTCACATTCAAGTCCGTTTATTAGGGTTGATTTGAAGTTTATTGGTTGGTTTGACGTCATTTCAAATGCCCGTCGCACTCTGCTAGTTCATTCTGGTGGTGACTCTTTGATGAAGATACTGTTTGTTTGTCAATAACTTGTCTTTTGTGGTTCTATTTCTTATTGTTGATTTTTTTTAAAAAAAATTGTTATCGTAACTTCATGTTTGTTGGCCATTTCCTTGATCATCATTTTAGGGCCCTCTTGTTTAGACGTCATTTTTCCTTATTGTATTTAAGCATCTTTTCTAAAGACGCTGGTTAGTATGACAAACGCAAAGAGAATCCTCGAGCTTGGATCATTCACCGGATATTCTGCTTTGGCTATGGCGGAGGCATTGTCCGCTGATGGGGAGGTTGTTACATGCGAAATTTTAAAGTACTGTCAGAACTTTGCCAAGAGTATGCTTGATAAATCATCACATGGTAAAAAAGTCACCATAAAATTAGGTAAGTATCAGAACATATATATTCAATATCAATAGATGGGCATTCAGTTTCGAAAGTGGGGTATGGAACAAATGAATGCAATACGTACAATGATAGAAAAACCTCCTGTGTGTGAGATGCTGCCCAACATTCAAGGTCCAGCAACAGCAACGCAACGCGCAGAAATATATGGTCGCAATAAGACAGTCGTTTTAAAGTAGTCAAGCTCTACATCGACTTCAAAGTTGCAGATCTAAGAGCAAACAATCAAAATAATTAAAATTTTCAAGTCCATTTACATATTATTTCTAGCTATTGATATACATTGTTGCAAGAGGCAATGCCCTCTGAATTAAGCTATGTTTTATTAATACATTGTGTCTCTACTGTGATGGTCATTTAAGCGAATAAATTGGTCAAACTTGGACGACAAGCGGTACTTTTTTAGTAATGTCGGGTTGTGGTTTTTGTCCTTCATTACCATCGTGATTTGTCCTCATTCCTCCTTTGCTTCAGAGCTTAGATTTATCAAGGGTTTGTCTATTTTAAATTCATTTCCCCGCCGAGTCCGTTGATGACGGTTGATTTGGAGCTTGGCTTCGGGTCAAGGGCGTGGTTCTCTCACCCATTTGGTTGGTTTGACGTATATGTTAATGCCCATTTGGCTGGTAAGTTCTTGTGGTGTATGTTTGATGAAGCTATTGCTTGTTTGTCAATAGACTTTGTTCTGTTGATCCTATTTCTTTTTGTTTTATACAGGTTTATAAAATAAATATTACTTCCCGCTTAATAAGTTTGTTGTGCAAAGTTCTTCCTATTCCGTTTAGTTTGTCTTTAAGGTGTTCCATGTTTGTGTTAATTTATTATTCTTCACCGGTACAACTGTTTTTGTTTGTCATTATGTCTCATCGTGTTATTGTGTTTCGTGAGCCGTCGTCGTTTAGCTGTGTTTCAGTTACTATTATGTCGGTAGACATCTGCTTCCGCATTCTATGCTCGCCATAAGTGAGCACTGTCACAAACATACACCGTCACGACATGACCTAAACATGTGTTAAAGCGACACTAAACCAAATAAACACACAAACAAACATTGTTCTGTCTCCTTGTTCTGGGATCTTACAATTTTATCGCTATGTTATTTTACAATTCACATCGTTAACTTTCCTTCTTTCATATTTGACATATGCCATTGTAACATAGGGTTTTATACATTTTATATTTTCAATCTATCGTCAGAAAGTATTTTTTTCTTAATAAATATATCGTTTAAATTCAGTGAGTTGGTATAGTTGATGCTAGCTTTAAAGTGTAAACTTGTATAACCTTCAAAGTTACCATGTCAACCTTTAATAGTTGCATTCAATATTTTTTAATATAACATCGAACATTTTACCCATATGTCTACACTGTTGTATATTTACAATTTGCAGATTTCTTCTAAAGATTCATTATGCCTTGACATTAGATATCGACCCTACAAGAATGCACAATTCCTATGTAGAAACGTTACATTTCGCAAGTGTTTTGGTAATTTAACTCCATACAGTGTACTAATGATCATATACTATGGCTATGTATGAACGGTTCTCGTCTCATATACAATTTCTACATTTTTTTATTAAATCTAATTTCGAGGGACATTTTCTTATTTGTTGTTTGCATGTTTCTTGCTTAGGGCCAGCATTAGAAACTTTAAACACATTAGCTGACAAAGGCCAGGAATTTGATTTTGTATTTATGGATGCTGACAAAGAGGGCTATATAGACTACTATAAGGTGAGTATGTGCATTGCATTAAATTACGCCATATCATCAGATGTTATAACTGTTACAAGCAGCAACCAGTGCGCTCGTTGCATCTGAGTTAACATACTTCCAAATACAAATATTTTGCAAACCGAAACAGGTCGCCAAAATATACAATATATAAAAATAATGTGTATATGATATAAAAACCAGTTCATTGTATGATAGGAACTCATCCAAGATTTGAGGCCAAGCTATGAATCAACCGTTACTATCGGGCACTCATCATGTTGTGTAGGTTCGACTTAGGTATAAAAAAGGTCAGAGACACACACATAGGAGGGGTCAATAGAAGTTCCTGATGTAAAAGACAAAAAACACAACCTATCTTTTATTAAAATGGTCATGTCAAATATTGAGGTGTTAGCGCAGTCAAAAAAGAAACTGCTAGAGGAATGTCAGAAAAGTATGCGCATAAGGGGATGAATCTAAACTAAAATTGGGTAATTGTTACCACTTTTTTTGGCCCGAATACAATAGCCAGTGTAGGAGGTATTCAGGACCCATCCTTTCCTTCTGTGGAATGTTAACCCTTCGTTCTTTATTGAGTGTCATTTGAAATGTTATAAGGTGTAAACATTGCAATTGGCTTGTATAAAATAGTTCAAACAATACATAGGACAGAGATCAGGATAATCAACAAAGACGTAATTAAGGCTAGCAATCATTTAGAAACAACTTTGTTTTCTTATAAGGTAATAAATACAAAAAAATAAAGACGATATTCGAAAGTCGTAAGCATCTTGAAGCAAACATGAACAGTTACTGATGTTAAATTTTGTTTATGTAATACTTAGATCATTTATCAATATTTAGTGGTCACCTTGTATACTTTAATTCAACATATTTTGCGTAGGTTATATTGGATAGAGGACTTTTAGCTCCAATGGGTACGATAGTTGTTGACAATGCTTTGTTCCAAGGAGTACCATACAGTCCTGCTGGACAAGTCGATGGACGTTTTACAACAAATGGCGAAGAAATAAAAAGATTTAATAACTTTGTAAAACAGGACCCACGTACACATCAGGTTTGTACATATCATTAACTATTGACAAAATATCTTTCAATTAGGTCTAAGTTTAGGGGTTTTTACTTTTGTTGCACAAAATGTCTAAACAATTCCATTACATCAAATCTAAACTGTTTGTATACATATACCGTAAGTTCATTTCTTAATGTTTTGGTCGTTTGACAATATTGAATAAGTCTACCAGGGGTGGATTATTCAGCTACTTGTTAAATCTAACGAGTCATTAGAGTTAACGTGGTGTTAAATCATTAAACGACTGGTTAACTACCGCAGTTGTTAAAATGAGTTGTTCGGTTTACCTTAACGTAATGGTTAGCTTACGTAGACAAAATCTAAGATAACGCGTCGTTAGCAGTAGATAATGGGAAGTTAGCAGTAGCTAGCGCATCGTTAGCAAGATAACCAATTATCATAATTTATATTTTACCCAACATGCCTGGAATTACTACAATTCAAGATGGTTACTGAAAGCAGAGATCGAGAAAAGTAAATTCTACCATCACTGAGGTGACATTTATTGAGGCAGGAGGAGATGAACATTTGTTAGACTCTTAATTCTGCATTCATAAGTGTATTAAATCAGAAATAAAAAGAAATCTAGAAATAACCATATGTGTAGAAATGCAAAAATAATATTACATATACAATGGGAAATGTCATTAAACTGGAGGTGCGGTCCAAAGCAAATTCCCCTCAGCCAAACAAGATGGCATGTTTCAGGACTCCTGTTTTATCTACTTAAAATGTTCGAGGAAAGCAGGTGCCCCTTCAGTACCTCCCTTGCAATAGTCAAGTGTTGACATCAAATAAAATATACGATGACAGTACATTCAAATAGTTCAGAATCAACGTCACTAAAACATTGTGTAGCAACAGTAATACAGATTAAGTCAAATGTCAAAAGGTAACCCAAATAATAGCCATTTACATATTTGAAGATACTTGGTTAGGCTGTTACAGTCTGAAGTGCAACCATGTTTTCTCATTCTAAAATCAAAGGTGTATTTTTGTATCATATTTATTCCGGAAACAATAAATTATTTTGGTGCACAACATATATATATATATACTACAATGCTTTTTTATGGCAAGCCGTTTGGGTTTTAATTCACCAAATACAGATATATATTTTTCAATTAGATATATCTGTAATTGAATTAATTCTATCTCTATTTCAAATACAGAGATCTGTATTTATGTAGAAATAGAGATATATTTAATTGAAATACAGATATCTCTAATTGAAATATATATAATTGACATAAAGATGTCGTTAATTTAAATAGAGATATCTCAATTTTAAATAGAAATATCTCCAATTCATCAAACAATAGATATATCTGTATTCATGTAGAAACAGAGATATTTTTAATTGAAATGCATATATATCTAATTGAAATAGATATATATAATTGAAATACATATATGTCTAATTATATTGAAATAGAGATATCTTTAATTGAATTACATATATCTCTAATTGAAATAGAGATATCTTTAATTGAAATACATATATCTCTAATTCAAATACAGATATATCTAATTCAAATACAGATATATTTAATTTAAATACATATATCTACTTGAAATAGAGATGTCTTTAATTAGAGATATCTCTTTTTTTTCTATAAAATGTGTTATTTCAATGTATGATTTACACTGCTAAAACCTGTTATATTTGATTGAAGGAAATAACAATTTATAGAACAACTTAATGTTCAAAGACAATCACATTATAAGGGATTATTTTATAATATTAATAATATTTACATTGGAGTAACACATGTAGCAATTTCAATTGTAACTTCTTTTACTGTGAAAAAGATTATTTTAATCCAAGTCGCATGTGCGGTCAATCGGAACTAAATACTATTGATGTTAGTAGGTATAATGTAGTATCGTTCCAGCTAATGGTCAAATCACTGACGAAATGCTGTTTTTTTAAACTTAAAGAAAAGTCACCAACCGGTATTTCCAGGTTACCGGCAACAAGAAACACAAATTTGGTACACTTAGTTTTGACTATAGCCGGTATTTTGAGAAACCGGTTTATCGAGTTTGCTATATAGAAACAAATCGGGACCTTAAAGTGGGACCAGTATATTGAAAACAAACAGTATTTTCAGCGACCGGTATTCATAGTTTCCACTGTACATGACACACTATTTTGCATACGGTCACATAATCATGATACCGAGACAACCATTCACTACCCAGCCTAGAATGATGAGGGCTTAGCAGGGAGTCGTCTCAAGTTTAGGGATCTAAACCGGGACCTTCCATATACGAACTTACCACTTAACACTGTTCAACTGACAAACCGGAAAGTAAACATAGTTGCGTGTTTTGTGCTGATCTATAAATAGTTCTTAAGCATATACATGTAAAAAGCATTGTTAGTAAATTCATGATATTCTTCATCATTTAAAATGAAGATAGTTTTATTTTAGGTGTAGCAATGTTTACTGCTAACAGTTTGTAATGATAGCTTTAAATAAGTACACAATTTGATTTGCTTAAAATAGAATACTTCATATGTACTTTATTTGAAACAATAAAAACAAAGTAAAGTGAAACATAAATTCAAATTTAAATGCAATCTATCAAGTTAAATTTACCTGTGTTTTGAAAACAAACCTGCACCTGTAATAAAAAATGTAGGCATTCCGGGATACTGTCATACAAAAGTAACACATTTTGCATTGTTGATGCATCATTACTTGTGTTTATGTTTATTCCAATCTTCATTATGGATAATTCCAATTTTCAAGGTTTTTCAAATCATAATGATTTGCTAGATCCTAAAATCGGAGATGTGATAAATAATAAAGCTACAGTTTCGTCGAAAAGAAGAAGTACTGTCCTTTTAGACATAACATTGACACTTGCGAGTTGTTCTGGTGACAAGTGATTTGTTGTTTTTAAGTAGATAATGTTTTCATCGTATTTATGACAATTTTCTGAAAAAAGCATTTGTTTTGAATATATTTTAATCCAGAGTCATTTATCTGTAATTGAAAGGCACAATATTAAGACTGAAGAAATGTTTTTTTTCCTCTTCCAAATTTCAACATTGGATAGATGCATGTAATAACATGTAATAACTACCCAGCAACGTTAAATAAACATAAATTTACGCATGATCTTTTGAAAAAAAGACGTATTTACTATGTCATTCAATTTAGAACCAATTAACTATAACCAGCAAGAGGTCATGAGGTCAACTCTATAGTGCCAATATTTAATTTTGATTCAAACACAGGTTATTTCGTAGAAAATGTTTTTAAGATATTTTGAGTATGTTTGTAAACCTGGCACATAGGGACAAAGGGACGTCTATCAAGATAAGTCTATAAATGTCTCAAAACGAGGAGTTTGCCTTGTCACGGGCTCCCCTTTGGCTCTGTGGCATTGATTCACCGAAGTCTTGTCTATTCTAACAAAAGTCTTTATAACGTCCATTTATGACAGCTACTTCGAAGGAAGAACAGGTGTTCGCGACAGGGGTGTCTCACACGGTGTTTTGGCTCTTCCCTTTTATAAATATCATATTTATCGTAGGCATGGTTCAGATTGATTTGACTGCAGTCACAATAAAAGGGCTCTTAACGCATACATTTGACTTTATCAGATTTTTGTTACAATTTATGCATAAGAAAACACTGATCAGAAACATGCTTGACATGTGTCGATATTTTCACAAATATACTTTTTACAACAATTTATAAACAAGGTACTTTTTACAATATGACGTCATATATGCTATGTATCAATAATTAACCTGCACTTTGAAACACAATCAGTATATATATTCAAGTATGCAAAATAATATAATAATGTAAAATAGAGCTTCTCACACGAGATTTGATTTATTTAGATATGGTAAATAACACACTCGATAATCATTCTCATTTTCTATCATCGAGTGCGAGAACTGCTTTCTCGCATAATAAAACGCCTTTAAAAACTTGTTTTCGTAATACACCATGGAACCGTGGTAGTAAAGAGTTATTGCTTGTAGTGATATCACAGTTAGAAGGTCACATGCGTAAAGCGTCTCCTTGACTAACCTCCGGCAAGACATATAACACTGTAACTGCACGCGTGCTTTGTATTCCAAATACAACTTATTTATAAAGTATTTGAAAAATAGAATAAGAATTACCGAAACGGTAATTTTGTGTAAATGGATTGTCGCCAAACTTTGAACTTGAATCCTGAAGCGAGCGAAAAAACGCAGTTCTGACGAAACGGAAATAACGAAAGTAACGGCGTCGGAGGTCACGACCCTCGTATGACGTTGCGGTCCAATCAAATGACGTATACGCAGTGTGATAACAACTTGACCTGTTTGATAACACAAAGTGATAAAACACTGCACAACGGTGTGGTAACACGCACAGTATGTGAGAAATTATGTTATACTTCCTATAAAAGAGTTGCAAGCAACACAGGACTATGGTTAATCTTCTAATGCCAAAGAAGGTTTAGGACATGCGATGTCCGTGAATGAATCCTTTACCCACGGTCGTAGGTGCCAATACATATACATGTACTCTCTGTAGGTGGAAAATACCAAGAAAAATAAAACCGGGGTCAGTTTTCAAAGTTAAATATGGAACCGGAAAGGAGTTGGACACCGATCGTGCCGTTTTAAAATGAAGACCCCACGGGTCATTTGTCAACGAGAAGTTTGTTGAAAATTTACTGTTGAAAATAAACCACGGTCAGTTTTCTATTTTAACAAGAATGAACGAGCTGCGGTGGATACTGCAGTGCCGGGGTCTGCGGAGGGCAAGTCAATTAAGTAGACAGGCGATCAAGTCAATTAAGTGAATTAAGTAGAATAAGTCTAAAATTCAATCAAGTAGACTGAGGCGAGCAAGTGAATAAAGTCACTCAAGTCTTTCAAGTCAACTAAATTATCCAAGTCAAACAAAGATGGATCGAACAAAACTGCCATATTATTTGGATATATTTGTCTAGTGAAAGATCAGAAAATGGTATTGACTTTATTTAGAAGTGATTCAAGTTTGTGGTATTACGGTTAATATGCTGGGGACAGTCTTTTGAGATGTGTATTTATGTTAAAATGTATTCAACAGTGCGGGAATACTCTCCCCTTATTTATCCAAATTTACTATGGAATTAAGAAGTTTTTATAACTGACAAAGGAAACATGTAATACAATTAATACTGTTGAAAACATATATTATTGTTTTTAAATGATAGGTAAAATAGGTATCCAGATGATTTGAAATATTTCAGTTAAAATTACAATTAGATGATCCATTAACATCGTAAAGTTATATGTTATAGAATATATATGTACGTTTCTGTACTGTGGCAAATAAAAAAAAACAAGTCAAACAAGTAAATCAAGTACACCGAGTAAATCAAGTTGATCAATCCAACCCATTCAATCAATTGTTTTCTTTAAATCATGTATGCCCATGGATTCGAAAACTTTAAGCATATATATTAAACGCTCCTTTTGAGAAAGGATGACTGTACCTATACACAATAATACATACCAGAAATAGGAAAGTGATTGCGCACGTATATTATTTAAAATGATAAACATGAATTTTATGGAAATAGAATAATTCAATGGCTAGAGACGTGAAAGGAATTTGTATCATATGGCCCCTTAACATATTGCTTAATAAATTCGTTGCTGTGACATTGTGAATCCTTATCTTGATATCCGTGGAACGAGTTAACGTGCGCCACGTTGTTTGACCTTTTTCATTACACAGCATGACAATGAAGTATGATTATGTTATTCAGACTCCTCACTCTTAAATGTTACATGCATAATTAAAATTTCTCCCTAACCTGCTTATGGAGTTTATGTGTCAGAGCTAATTTGTTATTCAATAGCGTGTTCTCACTACAAAGACTGTGTCACAAGAGGTTTGCTACTGACATTCATTATTTGCTGACAGGGTTATACACTGCCCAGACTTTGGTATGATTTCAGAAAGTTGTATGGCAGCCATTATAATACAGTGGGGGATTTGACATTTCTTTTTCTGATATAAATATAGACATTTTCCCTGCGTCATAGTTTGAATTGTTACCAGTATTTATATTAGTGTGGCTTAATACTTACCTGTATTCTAAATGTGTGTGCTTGGACGGATATACATTTCGGCTTTCATAATTCGGCAACCCCTTTTATAAATTTTTAGTAAGTCAATCAGTGAGAAAATCAAAAGTCAGTCAGTCAGTCAGGCCTGTCTGTCTTTGATAATATATATATATATATGTATTTATATAACAAGAAGAATGCGATTTTAGAAAAAAAAGGAGAGTTTACTACTCGTCGCCCTATCGTTATCGCTCTGCTTTCATGATATTGTTGCTACTTCTATTCTCTTCTGTTAATAGTTTCTGTCATTTGCTCTTTCATAAGCATAACAGTGACATATTATTATGGTGGCACATGCTTTTTTTAAACAGTATAAAGGTTTGAGATACATCGAAATGCCAAGGAGGCATCGCGGCGGTGACACATGTGTAGCAGGAAACGCTTACCATATCGCGAGCACCTGGTTTCGCTTCTAATTGTTTTAATAGAAGTTCGTTATGTTCCTCTCATTAAGTTAATAAACGTATATTTAGGTTTTTTGTATATATGTTGGTGTACGTCCAACGTTTTCCTTTTGTTTGGCAATGTCCATGGACTTACAACGTTTTTCGAATTAACTACTTTGTTACCCGCGAATTTGATTAATATGACATTGTTACCCCATTCGGATAGAGTTTCAAATGGGGTCAATTTTTATCGGTCTCAATATTCCATGTGTGGCATGAAGCTTAAAGGTTCC
>JAUMGZ010218597.1:0-11591 GCA_032359645.1 Pododesmus macrochisma
CCAGTCCTGGTGACATGCCTTTTTTATTTGCTTAAAATAAAGATAATGTGTCTCTAAACATTGTCTGTTAAGGAAATAAAATTCTCTATTGCAGATATCTGGCAATTAAATTAGAGTCGGCCTCCTTAAGTTCAAAATGTAAAATGAAAATGGACAATGACAGCTATTATTGTTATATAAATCATCTTTCCTCAAATGTGTTGTATCATTGATGTATTGATATCAAGTTTGATGTAACAATCCAATCAAATGACATAGAAGCAGTGTCATAGTGACACAATTCAACTGAGAATTGTTTTATATAAAAAATGAGATCCCAAAAATTATGTGAGAAAAGATATATACTTCACCTTTGGCAAGTCTTCAGGTACCATTCCTTTTGGATGCGGAAGTCCACCTACAAAATGAAGCTTGAATTTGATTACAAACATAACTACATGAGGTTACTCATATAATGATATTCTTAGTATAAACAAAGAGGCCAACTGGTCTTAACAACCTCCCTGGATAAACAATAAACGTCCTCAAATGACCACATCAGTATTACTAAGTTGAGGTCACTGTAAAGCTATGTTGAAATTGAACCCCATGGTGTTGATTTTTTTGGACACCAGGAATCAACAAAATAAAAGTTTAAACAAGCATCACATATGAAAACAAATCATGAAATATTTTTCCCTAGTCCCAAAACTGTGTGCATTCTAAAATCAATCTATTATACATGTATATAACTATGTTAAAAGTAATCCTCAGCCCTGGCCTCACCTTTCTTCTTAAAATCAAACAAAACAAACCTTTGAAACAGTATCTCATAAGGATGAGAAGTGTCTTTTTGCTAGGCTTTAGATTGTAGGAAAAGAAGAATTTTGAACTCGAACTCACTATAAGGCTCCCTCGGATTGGCCCCATTTTGGATCAAACAAAACATCTTTGAACTACACTTTTATAATGGTACATGTTATAAAATATTGTTACCCTAGCTTTGAAATTTTAGTTTTGTCTTGAAGGTCAGCTCATTACACTGGTATACTGAAATTAACCCCTGGGTGTGGTCCTTTTTTTGAAGTTCAGGTCAAAATAAGTGTCTCAATAGGTTGATTATTATAAAATACCAATGCATGGTTACTCAAACTCAACTAAAGAAGCACCATTAGCATTTTGAAGTTGTTACATTATAAGGTTATGTTGGAGTTACCACATGGATCTGACCCCAATTTGACCCTCAGGGCCAGACAAAACACAAAACTGAAATAATACCTAATAAGATTGCTAATGGTGAACTGGCCTCAAAATTGAAGGGAAAGTAGTGTTTGTTTTATAAAGCTACCCCTATGTAATCATAAAGTGACTCCTCCCAAGGTCTTAGGAGAAGGGGATCAGAAAACAGCATTCATTTTATGATCCTTATGACCCAGTGATTATTTGTGCCAAGTTTGGTAAACATTAGCCAATTAATGTTTGACTAGTAGCAAAAAAATGTTAAGACACAAATTGGTAAAGCAAAAGTCCTCTTGGACATTGCCTAGGTACACTAAAAACCTTCAACTCTGTAACCTTAATTATGTTAGTGATAATCATTATCATGAAACAAGGAAAGTAAGAATTTATAACTTCATCAAAATGTGTTGTCTTTAATGTTATTATTAATAGGGGTAACTGTTAGCAACATACAATGAATTTACCCCAATTTTGAAGTTTTCTATTTGACAGTTGAGTCCATTTAGGCTTTGGTGCTGAATACACTTGATGTAAAAGCGTCTCTTCTTCTTGTTTTGTTATGAAGTCAGGTACATAATATATTGTTGATGGAGCCTACAAAGTAAGCAAATATGGAGATAAAGGCTCAATAAAAACAAGTGCATAACTCAACAACAGTCCCATATGACCCCTGCTCCAACACTATACCTGGTACCCAGATGGTCCAGATGATTCTTCTTATCTTATTGCTGACACCAGGAAACAATTTTTGTGTGAATTTGTGTTTAATCTTTTATTTTGCATTTGACCTTATACTAAAAACAGACTCCTGTCATCTACATTTTTGGAAAGTACAAAGTTCTTTTTGCTTGGATTTTGCAAGTAAAACAAAAATAAAGATCTATATATCCTAACACAAATATACTCAAGTTTTAAATGCATCTGTATGTTAAGTTTTTAAAGAATAAATCAAGTTTATGATTGAAGATACTGTGTCATTATATATATAAAAGAAAATAGCTGAAATAGAAAGAATGGCAGCAACATCAGAAGGACTGACAGTCTACCATGAAAAATTCCCCAAAAATCAAATTGTAGTAAAAAAAATTAAAAATACATTTACAACATATTCAAGGCAAGTCATTACCACACAACTTAGGACACTGAATTAATTGAATGGTGTATACATATGTAGATAGGCATATTTAACTAAAGTGGGGGCCTCAAACATTAATACTAAGTTGCCATGATACAGAGGGTAAGAGCACCTGTATATTTTCAGAATCAAATAATAAGCAGTTATTAAAGATGCAGATCATTCTTTGAATGATAAATTAGTTTAACGTTTAATCTCTGATTACTAAATAAACTCAAAAGAACTTTAACTTATGATATATATTAATGTAAACTTGGGCAAACATTAAGTTACTGTGATATATTCCTAGACCACCTTGCCTCGTCATACTAATGATTTCCTAGTATGCATATATTGAAAATTAAATGATTGAACAAAGTGTTTCCAACCATAAAATTTGTAAGAAATTTAGAGATTGCTTGACCCTTGGCCATACTTCTTTTTAAAAAGCGAAGTGTGCAATGTTACAGGAATACACTGTACATGTTACACTTCACATACATCATGCATGTATGTGTATGCTGGCAATATTCAAGTGGTTAATTGTTTGTTCGTTTTATTGGGGTTTAACGACCCTTCAACTCATGTCCAGTTCATATCGAGACTTTATTTGCTTATGACAGTGAGCACTTTTGACAGTTTTACAGTGCTGTCAGTGTCCAACTGAATTATCATGCCACTGACACGATACTTTACTGGTCACATTATCCCAACACCAAGCCATGCACTAAGTCCTTCTCCTACCCAGAAAAACACTTAGCAGGGAGCAAAAAGATAACCTAGTTTTAACGTCTTAGGTTTGATATAGGGATTTGACCCCTCCGTCCCCCTTACCAGATCACAAAGTGTACACTCCGTAAAAATCTATTCACCGTACTGGACAAGATTTAAGGGGCCTGCATGATACTAAAATGAAACACCATGGAAAATTGTTGTGACATTAAGCTAATCAGACAATGGACTGATTATGCATCAATATACAGCAAGTAGTGCTGTAAATACGACATTTATACTTATAACACTATTTACAGCTTTGTTTCAATGAATGTTGTGAAACTTCTGTTAGCCTCTGGTGTGAAATATATTCTTACAATTAAAATTGAGCTAAGAGATCCAAATCAAGATTTCCTTTTTCTTTGCAAAAGACGTGAATACATTTTTGTAGTTAAACAAACGCATGCTTGAAAAAGAATACCTTTTTAACTTTAAATGTGTCCAAGTCGATAGCAGCTGTAGCAGACATCTTACTTTCGGTTTCTTGTTTGTACAGTTTTGTCTTAGGCTTTTTGATTGGATGAATATGTAGAATAGGATAAATCAACCAATCAAATCCGTTTACACATGCTTTCGGATGAGTTTCCTGATTCGAGATCATGCATGGCGGAAACAGGTGCACGGTTTACCTACTGAAGTTAAAAAAGAAACTAAAGCAAGAATAAATGGTAAGAAAAATGTTTGAGTTTTACGGAGGAATTGTCTATGAGACTGACCACAAGTGCGCTTGCAATTCTGATTGAACTTGCGGTTTTCAAACGGCACTGTCACCTATTTTCACGGATACTTGAGCATCTCGAAGCATTTGATTTTTATGACACACTATATTTTTGAGTATCAGGGGAAGTGTATTGATAAAATTGCCAACATGGATAGACCGTAGAATCTTAAGAATATTTAAGATGCACACGAAAGCACCTCGTGTTGGTAATAACTCTGGTGTTGCGAATTTTCACTAATGACAAAGAAAAAATGTGTTCCAGGCAACCCTGTTGTCCTGTTGACCTTACATTTTTTACACATAATCTAGATATGGTATTGTTATCAGTTCTGGTCATTAATCATTTTTAAACAATTTGTGAGAGCCATTGTCACTTTGTCGTCAAGTCATAATATCTTGCAGCCTCAAAAGCATTTTCATTTCTTATTCAATTCTCTTCAGATTCTTGTGTTAAGCCTACAATCTGAAGTCCTTAGGTCAAGTTTGAGAAACATCCATATGATATCCTAATTTTTTGTTGTTGAAAAAAGCGTGATAGAAATATTCATCAACAAAGGTTTTGAGAACATTTTTTGTCCTTGATTGAAATTTTTCTATCAAGGCATTGGTAATTGCAAAGCATGCATTATAATCATTCCATAATGTCATTTAGCAGACGGAGAAAAAACAAAGCCTTTAAAATTTTCCTTTAGTAACTACCTTAACACAAGATGTGGGGTCTATTTGTGTGAGTTTTGCTTACTTATGTTTCTTGCATTACAACTACAATATGAGGATCTCAAGTAGGGCTGTGCGATGCACCAAAAATACCGGTGCACCACGATTCAGCACGTTCGATTGGAGTCATGAATCAGGAATACTGTAAAATGGTTTGGTTTGGTTCTAAAATTATACTGCGCATTATTAAACAAAATGGTGTTGAAAAGTGTGGGAACAACTTGAATTTTTAGAAAATGAGGGAAAATAGACACAACTGTGACTGTTTACAAGATACGTGCGGTAATGTTAAAATATATTACGGGGTCGGCAAGTTCTACAAGTGCTCATATGCAGAGAAAACGTGGGATTGCACAGGCTGATTATCGTTCTGCCTCTGGTCTTGACAGCCGCTAGTTTATCGTTTCCCCGACGATGAACTGTCAGTGTCAAGACAAGAGGCAATACTAGAAACAGTCAGCGAAATGCCATGTTTCGTCTGCATATGAGCACTCATAAAACTTGTCGATCCTGTTAATGAAGAATTGTCCAAGACTATCTTCTTTTTACTCTGTTTTCCTGCCAATGTTAATCTGGTCATAGTTTCAGCATTATTTAATCCATTTATTGTTTTGTTAACAGTTTTGTTTTGTTGACCCTTAATAAAGGTACATGACAATGTGTGATCTATTTCAGTTTTGTTATTTTTGTGAGTGAACGACAAAATTTGTAGTCAATAAATATAATCAAATCGAGAGTGTATGAACAGATATCGAACCGATTCAAGAAAATCCTGAATCGTTCCAGCCCTAGTGACGTCGGCAATCAAGATTTGTTTGCCACGTCTTTTTAATAGAGAGGAACTCTGACATTAAAATGAAAAAGGCATTCGTTCGAGAGGCAGGGATTCTTCTGCCTTTCGTGGTCTTAGATATTTAAACATTTTCTCAGATGTCACAGAACACATAAAAAGTTCTTGTTTATATGTTAGAAGGCCGGGATCGAGGGCTTCAAATAAAAAGTCATTCATGGATAGTGTCTTCTACAGAACTACGTGTGTGCATTTCCCGCCAGTTGGGCATAAGCTCCGCCTATTCAAGCTAAAAATAGATCACATCGATCCCTCACTGCTTACACTACACAAACCTATGACGCTGGTCTACCGATGCACTGACTCGCTGTGTATATTCAAGGTGTTATTGCGTTGACTATAAAGCTTTAATTTGTCTGTATAATGCATTTTTCTTGTTTTCCAATATCTAGTAACAGACAAACAAGGCTAAGAATTCGTCCAGAAGAACCAACAAAATCTAATGAAGATTTCCAATAAACTGTCCATAATGACACTAGCTGAACTATTACTATGTCATATATTTAATTCCAGGGAGATTATAAGAGCCAAAAAGAGGCAGTTTGGGCAATTACAAATCTAACATCTGGTGGTACAGTGGAACAGATTGCTTATTTAGTACAATTAGGAGCCATCAAGCCTCTGTGTGAACTTTTAAATGTTAAGGAAGCAAAGGTTATTTTGGTGATTCTGGATGCACTTGCGAACACTCTCATGGTAAGTCCTTACACTTGAACTGTTTCCAAACACAAACACTCTTGATCCTTTAATATATATACCATTGTGTCTATACAACAGGAATTGCTTTGGACAGAAATTGTTAAGGACAATCCTACTGTTTTACACCATAAAACAATAAAAAAAAAAAAAAAGAATTTTAGCACAAAATAGGCCTTTAAACAATTTTGAGGGGGCCCGGTGCAGTTTGAAATCAATGGGACCATTGACCCTAAATTCCCTTCATCTCATAACACAACTAAAACAATGGGCACAGTCCTTATACATCTATCACTCTAAGCAAAACGTGCCCTTGGAGTCTTTATACACCATATCACCATTTCCTACCACAACACCCTTAGTACCAGTGATTGGGAAAGGCAGGGGCCATGGGCCATTTTATACATAGTTTAAATATGATTGCTTATGAAATTATAGAATGGCCTATTATATTTTAATATTTTCTAATAGAAGATACTACAATGGCCCTTAAAAATCTTTCATAATAGGGTCCAGTGGCCCATTAGAATGTTCCTTTTCCCAATCACTGAAGTACCTGATAGGCGCTATCACTCTGCTCTAATACAGCACTCTATCATTTATATACATTATCAAAGACAGCCTAAAGTTTATCACAGTGTCTTAACATAGCACTAGCAGTAACATGGTAAATCCTTACATACTTACTACTAAGTTCCCCTTTGTTGAATTCTCATTTAAATACATGTATTTAAAACATTTCAAATGTTGCCAATTAAAATATCTTTAAAGGCTGCCGAAAAGATTGGTCAACAGGAGATTGTATGTGTGATGGTTGAAGAAGCTGGAGGACTAGATAAAATTGAGAATCTTCAGAATCACGAAAATGAACAAGTTTATAAATCTGCTCTAGAATTGATTGAAAAATACTTTGCTGGAGAGGTAAGTGGTTAGGCTTGCATATCAATATATCTGTGGATAGTTTAGAGGTCAATCTTTTATGTAAATACTCCATAGGCAAGTTGAGAGGTCATGTTTGTATTTAAATACTTGTCTTTACTGGGGATTTAATAGGTCAAGCTTGTACATATAAATGTAGTTCATAAGTCGTGCTTCTGTAATACTTTTGACACTGGGGGTATCAAAGGTCATGTTATATATATATTTATACCTCACTGGGGAGTTGAGAGGCCATACTTGTGTATTAATACTTCACTGGGGAGGTAAGAGGTCGTACAATGATACTTGATATCAACAGTAAACAGCTTCAATTGAATGGGATAATTTTATTAATCTATGTTACATATATGTCTTAACAGGAGGAAGATGAAAGCTTAGCTCCAGTAGCTACAGATGCAAGTGCCTATCAGTTCAATCCGGCAGCTACTATCCCACAACAAGGTTTTTCATTTTAACAGACAGTGAATACAGGGATACATACTGACAGTGATATATTGTGGTCTCCTGTTACGGACACGGATACACATGTGCTGGTAGACTTCTCTTATTTAACACTACTGGGATAGAAACACAACTTTAACAATGATCTCAGCCATTGCACAATTCTTAAATGTCAACATCATGATGCATAGATATGAACTAATCATGTTTCACTGGATGTCTAAAAAAAATAATGAATATATATACAGAACAAGTAAATTTGTTTTTAGTGCTATCGTTTTTTAAGGTCACAAATTGAGCAATATTGTCTATTATTAACATCAATTATGTTATTAGTTGTATGTTTTATTTGACTGTTAAAAGCAATGTTTATTTTATTCATTGCTTTCTCTTTACATCTATTCTTAAGTGCTGTTTAGTCCATCTTGACTTAGGTCCAAAAAGGATTTTCCTGTAGAAATACCATGCGTGAACTTTTCATATTTTAACTTTTCCCCATAACCTACTGGACCATTGTAAAGCAAACGTGGTAGGAAGGGGACTCGGATAATAATAATGTTCAAAGTGATGAGGCTCCAGGTGGTCAACATGGAGAGAAAAAATGACACAATTTCAAATGGAAATCTTGTGACAAAATAGAAGGCCTTGAGCTTAATGCTTGCATGTGTATTAACCTTGGGGCATGGAGTAGTTTTCTCAAGCGCTATTCCTGTGGTCAAAAATAGGTTAATATAATTTTTGGCATCGGAGTAAAACACTACCAGTACAACACATCTGAACTTTTCAGTCTCCAAAACCATCTGACCTATTTCAACAAAACTTGATAGAAAATATACTTGATAAGGGCATTTGATATGTTCAATGATTGGACTCGGGAATTTAAAAGGAGGAAAACTTTTAAAGATGTCAAAAATTTCTAATAATTAATCAAATTCCATATTAAATGATAATTTATTGTGTTATTTGACCAGATGAACACTAGAGCTTCTTGTTTCCTGTTCTTGATCTCTATCTTCTCTCCTTTGTCTCTTCTACTTTTTAAAAGCAATAAATGTTTACATATTTTTCTAAATAATATACAGATGTTTGTTAATATGTATAATAAAACAAATGAGAATATAGATTAGTTGTTATTCCTTGTTTTAGCATTGTTGTGCTATGTAGGCATGCGTCAGTATTATAAGTGTGTATGGCATGTGTGTGTATTAAACTTGCTCCATATTGTGATGCACTGGCTTTGAATAACTTAATTAAAATATGGTCTTATAGCCTTGGGGATGTCCATCTGTAGACAATATTCCAAATTTGTTATGCGGTAAGGAAGAATTCTATTGATTTTGTGGTTTAAAGGTTAAGGGTCAAAGTCACAATCTCTGAAAATAGAAATATTTACTTGAGATCTTTTCTGGATAATGATTTAGTTCTTTTTGTTAGATTAATATCAAACTTGATATATCAGTTCACTTTTATGACGACTAAAAATACTAAATTGTGAGTTTATTGGTCAAGGTGAACATTGCTGTTATAAACCCAAAAAAAGTATACTCGAGTACAATTCTGCATACTACCTTCAGTTCCTGTGGTTAGATAAAAACCTAAATTAAGTATAATAATTTACTTTAATGAAAGAAGGACCCATTGATCTTGGTGTTTTTAGGTCAAGGTTAGTAATATATTTTTGCGTTGGATTATGCACCATATCTCTGCGTTTCTTTAATTAAAGACAGATGTGGTATATCGGTTCCCTTTATGCACCCTAGAGTAGTTTGTTTCAGCAGTTTCTTTTGATCCCCCCCCCCCCACAACTTTGTCGGATGCATACTGTTTTACCGTTTGTCAGCGTCTCGCTTCAGGTTCAAGTTTTTGAGCAAGTTATTTTCTTGTGCCACATCTCCTTTAATGCTTTGTTTATGGTCCTGAAACTTCATATGAGCATAAGCAGGGGGTTATAGATATGTATTATGCAAAAAAATCCTTTCGTTGGGACTCATATTTTATTGCTTTTTTGTGGTTTTGGAGCAGGTTTCTGTATCATGCCATATCTCATTTGATACTGTCACTATGCTTAGAGACTTCATACCAGCATACATGATGGGTTATAGGTATGCATTGCCTAAAAATAGCAGTATTGCATACCCTTCTTTTTAGCTGACCTTCGAAGAAGGGGCGCTTATGGAATCGCGTGGGCATTGCCAGGTTAAAGTTTTGTTGCAGTTGTTGAAATGCACAAGTATATAATCAAATATGTGAACAGGGATGCTGATATTAGGTACGAGGGTAGTTTGGGAGTCCAAGACTCATTAAGTGGAGTGAGTTGGGAATATTAAAAAAAATCCAATTTTGACGTCAAAATGACTGACTTTTCTATGCCTCAATCAATAATTAATTATGTGCACTAGCATGCTGATATTTGGAATGGGGGTAGTTTTGAGGTGTAAGGTTCATTTAATGCATTTATTTTGGAAATTTCTTGTTTGATCTGTTATTCAAAATGATGACCATGGCCTCTGATTGGTCGAAATTTAAATATTGTCCGATTTCGTTCAAATTTGGTACTCGGATGTATAACTACATTGACAACAACAAATGTAATTTTTTCTGATCCATTATCTAAGATGGGACATCCTGTAATGGCTCCATTAGGATTCACACTCATTTAAAAAATATC
The DNA here is from genome assembly GCA_032359645.1 of Pododesmus macrochisma. Taxonomy (NCBI): domain Eukaryota; kingdom Metazoa; phylum Mollusca; class Bivalvia; order Pectinida; family Anomiidae; genus Pododesmus; species Pododesmus macrochisma. The sequence goes on from JAUMGZ010218597.1 coordinate 10,139, forward strand.
TTTCATAGGCGAGCTACGCTGTTCTCCAACAGCTCTTCTTGTGTTTTTGATTTGGTCTCAAATTAATTGGAATTTGTGTTTGAGCAGGTTTTTTATCATGCCATATCTCCTTCAATACTCTACCTATGCTACAGAAACTTCATGTGAACGTTGATGAAGTGTTATATGTGTGCATTATCCAAGAAAAATTGTTTGGTGCACTTCCTAGTTTGACCTAGTTTCATATTCAGAAGTGATATCTAGATCTTCTGTAATATATAGTTTACTTATTATCATGGTATATGAAGAGGTATGTATTATATGTAACAAATGAACTATACAATCATATTTTAGGGGCCTAACAAGGGTTTGTTTGACTTGGTTATTTTGAAGCTACTTTCTTCATGATATTATATTTTTTTTATTTGCAACATTTCATGTTGCCCAAATATGCAACTAGTTTTATGTTCCTTTGCTTGGATTAAAGCCAAATTTTGGTTTATTTGTTCTTATTTATGACAAGAAAAGCTATTGATAATTGGATTCATGAGGTCAAGGTCACTGTTTAAGAAAATATGTGGCAGTGTTTGAGTTTTGTTTTCACTTGTTTTTATTACCGCCCAAGGTAGAAGCAGGTCTATTAGTCGCTCGACTCTGTCCAACCTTCTGAAACACTAAGTTTGTGTAATCTGAATCTCCTACGGTTTTCAGTAGATTTTTTTTTCAAATTTTGCACATTTATTACAGACACATTGAAGACCTCCCCATTTTGGAGAGATTTAGTGAATTTTTAGAAAAATGTCAATTTTTTAGTTTCATTAACATACGGTACCGAGTTTGTGTAATCTGAATCTCCTACAATTTCATTAGATTTTTCTCAAACTGCACTAAATGGGTTACCAGATGTGTCATATCAGAGTAGGTAACCAGACTAAAACTGCACATGTATTACAGACACATTGAAGATGTGCAACTTAGCCAGCCAGTTTTCAATGGATTTTATAAACTTTTGATTTAATTAATCTAGAACTCCCAAAATACAATCTGATTAAAACCATATCTTGATCTATGCTCAATACAGCAGAGTGTAGTTTACGAAATAGAGTGTAGATCAAGATATGGTTTTATCAGATTTCCAAAAAATAATAAATGCATTTTTCTGTATGCATAGTTTTAAAAGATACATTGACTCAAGTTTGCCCTGCGTGACACAGGTTAGGGCCGAATGGCTCTTGTTAATTTGAATGTAAGTCGAACATGGTTTTTGGGTAGTCCTAGGTTTTTGGGATATTGAAAACACTATCAAAAGTTTGTTTCTAGTCAATATATTTTTTTTTTTTCTTTTCGAATCAAGTTGAATATGTTGCAAAACCTTTACCTGAGGCTTTCCCAACTGCATTCGATTGAAACAATGGTATAAGAAAATTCATAACAATACACTGTCAAACATGAGATAACCTAGTTCCAGCGTTCT
>JAUMGZ010218608.1:0-11591 GCA_032359645.1 Pododesmus macrochisma
TTCCCCTAAGGATGCTTCCTGCCAAATTTGGTTGAAGTCTGCCCAGTAGTTTCAGAGGAGATGTCGTTTAAAGCAAAAGTTAACGACGGACGGGCGGACGACGGACGGGATTTGTATGGGAAAAGTCCACCTTGGACCTTTGGTCCAGATTAACTAAAAACACTAGAGAAAAACTGACCCTTGGTAAACATAAAAAACAATACCCGGTAGATAAAAATACTGACCATCTGAAAATATCTATAAAACAAAGAAATATTTAAACAAGTAAATTATTCAATATGTTTTATTATGAATTCAGTTTACCCTTCAAGAAGTTGGTGATCAAATGGTCCTGTTTCAAGAAGTGATGTTAGAATGTATGTTAAGAATGGGAAGATGATGAATGTAAAACCCTGCACAAACACATGGATCCTCACTTGTAATAGAGCTGTTGTTAACTCCTATTTAAAAGAAAAAGAACAAAAGTAGAAATTGTAAAAAACTGTAACAGTAATCATTGGCAATATGTTTGTTGATATACTTGTTTAAGCTTACTACATGTACATGTATAAGTGACATGTTTGTGATCTATTTCTGAACAATAAAATACAGTTTAAGGGCTTTCTGCAGCATTTTTAATTTTTTCCCTTCACAAATATTAATTATTTTCCAAGAAATGTAATAGAAATAAAAGAAAACTTCTGTACAAAATTTCAAAAGGTGCTGACCAAATTTAAAGAATCATTATTTTTCAAATCCACCAAAGTTGATCTTTTTTTTACACAAAATGTAGCCCCATGCATTTGTACTCAGCATCAAAGCACCACAAAGAGATGGAACCCCACAATCTATTAAGCTCTATGGACCAATATACTATTCAGGCAAATGTGCTTATATTCCTGAGACATGAATGTTTCTCATGGCCATAAATGTGTTGATGTTATATGAAAATGCAGATGTCTATATATGTACAAAAAAAATCAGAAGTTGCATTAGTTTTTTGAAATTTTGAATTTTGTCATACCTGGAAACTTTTAGAACATTGTACATTTGAACAGTTATTTGGATACACGCATAATTGTTCGCTTTTATTTATTTAATTTGACGTACACATTAATTAGACTTAATATGCATTGAATTTATTTATTATACTTTAATAGCTGTGATATCACTTCTTATTGTCCTTGCCAATCATATATTCTTTCATTTTTCTTATTTACAAGATCAAGAAAGTATATCATTAATAATTAATATTGAAGTTTTATGGTTTCATTACCTCTGTTTTTAAAGAGATTCCACTATTGAAGAATATGATTGAAACTGCTATGTACTTTACTGTTATTTCTGGCTTCAATATACCTGAAATACAACCATATAATATATACAACAGTACATGAATTTAGACAAGCTGTGTACACAGTCTGAGCTTCCTCCGACTTTCTGTCTGCTTTTGTACATATGGCTCATGCAGGAGAAATACAGAACTTGTTCCCATTTCGTACATATATGAAATATATGGCAAGAACCGACAATATCAATATTATGAATATGTAGTTATACCTTGTATTTTATATCTCATCATATTTGTTTTATACTTGGTATTGTTCTTGTTCTTTGCTTAGATCTAGTTATGAATAACAAAAATATACGTTTGACAAGTACAGCATATGTTGGATTTCACTCGTATAACTTTGAAATATTTCACATAGATCTATATATATTCAGGAACTTTAGTATTAAAAGTTCCTGATATATTCTTGATTTCTGCTACATGTATCGATAGTATAATTCATTACCTCCTTTTGCACCAATACTTGGTAAAATTTTCGCAAATACTATTACAACTAAAATTCCAAAAAGGAACCAGTTGTTTTTAATGATCCTAATAAAAGCCATTTATGTTAATCTAAACGCAATAATTGCATTTAACAGGACCATCGGCTGCTCAGAAGAAACATGCCTCAATGTTTACACGTTGCCGGAAGTGCCCAACAACATCTAAATCAAATCAATGGGCTAAGAATAAAGTACTTAAGTTTTTCTCAATTTATGAGAGTATTTGATAAAAGTTGTACTATGGTTGTCATAACCGATAGGGTACTATATTATATTATTAAAAGGCATCTTAAACGTTAAATTGTATTTTCAATTTGTTTTGATCTTTGGAACAAATTACTCCGCCGGTTTCGAAGAAATTGGTTGCAGCCCAGTATTTATTTTCACACTATAAATGTATAAGCTTTGTTCTTATTTTAGAAATTTTATTATCAGTTATTGACTGATTGATTTTATTTGGTATAAAATTACATATACAATAATACATACGTACACATGATAAAAATGACATATAATTAAAACCAAGGATACCACAAACAAGCAAATTCGTAGAATGTATGTCTCCCGCATATTTTAAAAGATGCATTGATTATAAAACTAAACACGAATCTTGCCATTGTGTACTTGGATACCATTTTTAGAACAGTACCAAACAATTTTAGAGTAGAAACAAATTATATAACCAATTTTCAAAATTAATAAGTAGAGCTACATGGGATGGTAACTCGTGTAAATGTTAACATACTATATTGTAGTTGCAGCGATAGGATTATCAATGTTAGTGCTTTATTTATCTATTTATTAGCTAGTGCTATAATCTTAGAACATTGCTTTAGTTCCAATTTGATTAGACCACAGGTGCCTGCCTTTCACTTCCTTCTGTCACCTTGAAGATTGTGTCACACAAATTAACTTGAAACTTCGTGTGTGATAAAAAATGCTAATCAATGAGTAGTTAGCTTCACCCTGTATCGACCTAGATTTTCCACTTACTGATTTTGGTAAAATATGTTCTGTGTGATGATTAAGTCCATCAGACCTGAAACTTTCAAAAAGGAGGTCACTTTGACCTAGATTTTCCAATTCATTGATTTTAGTTGGCCAATCTGTTTAAAACAATCTAAATTAAATACGCTATAAGTGACCTAGATTTAAACTTAGTTTGGGTATTAATAAAATCAATATACTGACCAGATTTCATTGAACTCTGTTAACTCTTAGGAAATTTATTGCATGGAAACTGTAATCCAATCAGACTGAAGCAACTAATCTAAATTTGCGAAAATGCCAGGGTTCAAACTTGGGTCAGGTATTGATATCAGCAATTCATCAACCAAATATCATTGAAATTCATTAACTCTAAACAAAGTAATTTTCTGCAGACGCAGAGAAAGCAAAGATATTTATCGCACAAGAAGTCATATGACTTCACTTGATTCATGATCTCGTTAAGAGGACTTCTTAGCTTGTGAATCCATTGAAATCAATACATTTTAATTAGTCAGGGATGAAGTTCTATTATCATCATTACACTTCTACAGAGGGATATGGAAGGTTTTAAATGTTTCTGGACATAGACCATACTTAAAGGTTTATGAATGCTAACATATACATATACATGTAGTACATCATGTCAGGTGACACATGTGGAACATGAAAATGATCTCTTTTTGCAAAAAATTGGTTTCACTTCTAGTCTTTGATAAAAATGTGTGATGCTTTTGTTGATATACTCAATATTTATATTTTGTGTGTGTTCATTAATTTTCCTACAAAGTACGGTAGCTAGAGGTAGAGTATCTGCTTTGTATCTGGTATAGGTCCAAGTTTGAATCCAACTGCTAACACAGACCTTAGTGGTACTTGTAACAAGGATCCCATTAAGCCTTAACGTTTATCTGGTTACAACAGCTTATAGTGGTATCCTCTGGTTCCAAGCCCCATCATTTGAATCACCTTACCCAAAGGACGACTCCTACCAGGTTTTTGTTGAAAATTGGTCCAGTGGTTCTTCAGGAGACAAGGTCACCGCGAAGCGGGGCACAATATGCCCATATATGTCTGCAACTCTTAACAAGAGGTTGACAATAGGTGTTGTGAAGTTTAAAGTTGATCAGTCAAAAACACTCATGATAATGAGCGGACACTGCGGGTCGGTGACTCTTGACGGAAACAAAGAGCCATAACTTCCAAAATTAAGATCAGAAAATAGTGGTCATTGAACTCATCCAAGCTTTTGAGGTAAGGAACCAGTGCTTATGAAATTTTGTGTGAATATGTTAAAATTACTAAAAATATTGAGCAAAAGCCTTTTCAGCAACAAAGGGCCATAACTGTCAAATTTACAAATGAAAAAGTGTCAAAAAACAATTCGCTTAAGATTTTATGGCCTTTAACATTTTTGTTAAGTTGATCTGTCAAAAAATACTCAAGATATTGAGCGGACACTGCGGGTGGGTGACTCTTGCAAGAAACAAAAGGCTGTAACTCCCAAAATTTCGATCAGAAATAGTGTTCATCGAACTCATCTAAGCTTTTGAGGTAAGGAACCTGCTTATAAAGATTTGTGGGAATATGTTTAAAATTACAAAAGAAATTGAGAAAAAATTTGTCAATATCCAACTCGTCCGAGATTTTATAGCCATAAACAATTTTGTGAAGTTTGAAATTGACCCCTGCCTGCGCGCCAACGTGATAACATAATATATTCCGTCTTTCGACGGGCGTATAAAAATGAAGTTGCTTAGTGTTGAACCTTGACCTAAAAATAATGCATAACATATTTTGGATTCCAAGAAATGTGTTGAATAAACTTGGTTCTCCATTCTCCAAGGTTTACCACATATGCAAGCATCAGTTGGCTCCAGACCTGCAAGTTTATTGGGATATTTTTGAAATCTAGTCAAATTAAGATAAGCCTCATTTGATCCCCTAGTTGAGTCCCCTGGGGGTCAAGTACCATCATTTTGAACAGATCTGAATTCCCCTCCCCTAGGATGCCCACTACAAAGTTTAGTTGAAATTGCTCCAGTATTATATGAGAAGAAACCCATGTTTATCGATCTTATTAGGATTCAACCTCACTTAAAGGATCAAGGGTCACACCTTAAACAGCTTGGATCTCAATGCCCTAAGGGTGATGTAGATGCAAACTTTAACATTTAGTCCTTGTAGATTATATGTAAATTTTCCTCATTTTGCCCCCTAGTGGTGCCCCTGAGGGTCAAACCCTATCTTATCTGCTGCTGATTTTGTGAGCAATTTCTGTCTCCACCAATCATCGCATTAGCACTGATGGCTCTTATACAATGAGTTCTTTTACATGCCTGATAGACACAGGACCGTCATTTTCGAGTCCCATACTGATATGAGCTGCCGGTTAAGTGTATTGCTCAAGTACACACCTGGCAGTGCCCCGGCTGTACCGCAAACCCATTTGATTAACTCTGAACCCCTCCCCACAAGGATGCTTCCAACCAAGTTTGGTTGATATTAGTTCTGCAGTTTTGGAGAAGTCAAAAATGCACAAATATGGGAAAAGTCCATCTTGGAAATTGGTCCAATGGATTAAAATTCCTGTAATGTGATGAGCATCAAAAGTTAGCACAATGACTGGTTGGCTTGGTGTCAGTATAGTGTGACTGAGGGGTGTCACACTCTAGTGTGTCTGCAGAGTGATATCAGTTAGGCAGCCTTATAAAGTCTGCACTGTCTCGAGCAGATGCAGGTAGGGTACTCTTAATGCACACACACACACACCTTAATTTTCCTTTTTTGCTTCCAGTGCCCATTAACTTAAATAGGATTTTAGGAGTTGTATCTCAGGTTTTAAGTGTTTTTACTACATTAGTTTGTAACTTACACAGTAGTAGACAATGTTGTCTAAAGAACAAAATCTGTGTAACCCGCGTATTACAAAACACTGACAGCACATCAACTGTATGTTTGTAATTTACTAAGTTAAGGATAATGAACAAATGAAAACAAACACCATGAATCACTTAACCACAACACATTTATTGTTATCACATGATCACTGGTACACAATATTAAGCTTCACAACTTGCTGCCATAAGTCATACTTAAGTGCGAAACATAGTAAGCATCTTTATTCTGAGACAAATGTGTCATTGAACTTAAGTGCAAAACATAGTAAGCATCTTTTTACTGAGACAAATGTGTCATTGACATTAAGACACTTTTAAGACATGTTGATATAAATACACTCAATATTTTTGCTTTATGTAAGTATTTGGATGACAATGAAGTGAAGTAATTGAAAGTTAGAAGAAACATAAATATGACCAATGTATGAATCACAACACAATGTGGTATTTTAATGTTTAAAATTGTAATGTATACTTCAAATACAGTAAAAACGTGTACCGTGACCGTGAGAAAGATAAAAACGATTCTACAAAAAAAAGTTTTCAGTTTTCTGTTTAAGTTATCAGATGGAAAAACATGTATGCCCCTGTTGCATATTGCCCATTAAGTGCTGCTTTGCAGTGTTCATTTTGTGAAAAGGTTCAGGTGATCTAAAAAAAAAACCAACCTCATTATACGGTTATTGCAAACAATTAACAGAATTAAGCTCTTTTATATGAGAAAATTAATTCAGTTTTCTTTATGTCTAGATATACAGCTTAGAACTTTATATGTACTGTCAATTTAAAGTTGTGTAATACCGGTAAACTAAGCTGTGATTTGTCATTTTGTTTCCAAAAGACTGAGGGAAACACGCTTTTGACAAATGAACCAATCAAGACACACGGCAGACTTGTCCATGTACCTTCAACCACTAGTCATGTCAAACTTTATAGGTTAAAATTAGGTTATCTTCTTGCTCCCTGCTAATTGCTCGGAATTTCCGAACAGAAGAAAATTCATGGTTGATTCTGTGTCAGGATAATGTAAGTATCACATCAATGTGTCTGCAATGTGATATTTTAGTGAGACAGCACTATCAAGTCGCCATCAGTGTGTGTTGTTACAAGCAGACACATCTCGATATGACCTATACACGAGTTGAAAGGGACATTAAAACCAAACAAAACAAAACATGTGAAAAAGAGATTTGAAAGAAATGAATTAATCAGAATGTAGCTGATACAGTATACATGATTGGTCATTTCATTTTGAAAATATTGAGGGAAAAACAAACTTGGGACATACGTATGTATGTTAATCAGACATACGGATAGTGGAAAGACTGACCCCCACCCTACCCCCTCCCACATTAATGATTGGTAGGGCAACAGAAAATCATTCAGTCCTTCAAAAATTCTCTTAAAACCAGTGTTATGTGTCAAACCAAAATCAAATTTGTATGAAACAGCAAAACATTTTTTGAAAAACTGTAGTCATTATATATTTTATTGTTCTATATATATCATAAAGATTTATAGTCATTATTTTTCAATTTTGTCTCATTGTGCAATAAGTAAAATCAATCAAGAAGTTTTTAATCTATTCATCAAGTATGGTACACATATCAAATATCTTCATCAAAACATGAGCATAAAATGGCAGAACACAGGATGAATTGGTCAAACATATTAGTTTGCACGAAATTATAAACATCAAATCACTGGGTTATCTTAATAAAATATACATCACCGGGTTATTTTAATAAAATATACATCTGTACTGTTATGTTAACCTTACTTTGTCTAATTACAACAACATTTATTCCTACATAACTTGGTCTGTACTACCATTTGGTGCATTTAAATGGGTTATGGTCAAAACGTACCACGACCAGAACGTACCCAAATTTGGACGGAACGTACCCACCAAAACCTACCTATTTTGCCTTTAATAGGAAAACGCATTTATTTTGTATTATAAACATCATCATGCTGAAAACAAACAAATAAAAAATTTAAAATTAAAAAAAATTCAATAATTTCAGAATGCGCCGTATTCTACATTTTTGTAAATAGTAGAGCGTCTGTGAATTTTATTTGTTTTTTCAATCATAAGAAAGGCATAGTCAGTGGCATAAATTGCAATCACATACATGTTTTTTCCCTAAATTCTGACTCACATTTTATTAGCACGTGGACAGAATATGTTTGCATAAGACAGATGATAAGACAGACTGTTCACTTATTGTCTTTAAGTTTTCAATCATTAATGGCGGGCGGGGTCCCACATTTAATAATTGCATTTGCACTTTTCTTTGAAGAACTAAAGGATATAAACATACTGCATACTACAGATGAAAAGATTGTTCTTTTCCTTGTTGTTATAACCTATTGTTCTACCTAATTTCTGACTGTCGTTTTTCAAAATCTGCAAATGTGCAAGTGACGATCGAGAGTGGCAACACTTTTTGGTGGTTGGATTTCTGGTTTCCTGTATGATTGTGTCATGGTACGTTTTGGTTGGTACATTTTGACTAAAATGGTACATTCTGGTTGTGGTACGTTTTAGTCATGATACGTTTTGACCAATTAAATGTTGAGATGTCTGCAGTGTCCTACCTGTAAACGCCTTCTCCAAATAGTTTGAACTTATAATAACATAATCATGACTAATTGCCAGTGGAAAATGACACGACAAGTTAGTGTGATGTATTTAAAGTTTAATTGGATTCACAGCTATGGTTCTTTTTCAGTCAATTTAATAAAATACTTATTTTCTAGTCTATTTCTAAATTAAACGCAGTACACAATCAGCATCAGGGGCCTCCTTATATGTAGCAGTAAGAATGCCACAAAATATTCATATTTCAACATAAAATTGATAACTGCTAATATGTAGTTAGACAACAAGAGGCCAAGTTGGGCCTTAATGTCAATCTGGTTTAAATGGGCCTAAATGTAAATTGTTGTCATTTGAAAACTTTTGACCCTAGGGTTATGCCTTGAGCAAAGCTGGTTCTCCATGCCCTAAAGTTACTTTAAACCAAAGCATTAAGCACTAGGCCTTCTAGTTTACAAGAAAGTTTTTGAAATTTTATCAAATTTTCCCCATTTGGGCCCTAAAGTGCCCTCCCTGGGTACTGGGCCCCGTTATTTGAACAAATCTGAACCCCCTTCCCCTAAGGATGACATCTACCAAGTTTCATTATAATTGGTCCAGTAGTGTTGGACAAGAAGTCAAAAATGTGAAAAAGTATCATATTTGCTATAAAGATATAGTATTGAACTTTGACCTCAAAATGCGTGACCTTTTTTAAACCCAGTGTCACGCCTTGAACAAATGTTGTTCTCTATTCCCTAAAGTTACTATAAACTAAAGCATTAGGCTATAGGCCATCTAGTTTATTAGGAGAAGATTTTGATATTTTGTCAAATTTTACCCATTATGGCCCCTAAAGTGGCGCCCCCTGGGGGCTGAGCCCCATCATTTGAACAAATCTGAACTCCCTTCCCCTAGGGATGAATTCTTCCAACTTTGGATGAAATTGGTCAGGTTGTTTTGGACAAGAAGTCGAAAATGTGAAAATTTAACATGTTTGCTATATGTTTGCAAAGTGTTGAACTTTGACCCCAAAATGCACAACCAATTTTTGACCCTAGGGCTCAGCCTTAAACAAGCTTGGTTCTCCGTGCCCTAAAATTACTACATAGCAAAGCATTGGGCTCTAGGCCATCTAGTTTATTAGGAGAAATTTTTTGAAATTTTATCAAATTTTCTCCCTTTTGGACCCCATAATGCTGCCACCTGGGGGCAGAGCCTAATCATTTGAACAAATCTAAACTCCCTTCCCAAAAGGATGACATCTACCAAGTTTGGATAAAATTAGTCAACTAATTTTGGACAAGAAGTGAAAAATGTGAAAAGTTTACATATTTACTATGGTGTTGAACTTTGACCCAAAAACGTGCAACCTATTTTTGACCCCAGAGTCACACCTTAAACAACCTTGGTTCCCCATACCCTAAAGTTGCTAATTACCAAAAATTTAGCTTTAGGCCTTCTAGTTTATTAGAAGATTTTTGAAGTTTTGTCAAAAATGTCCCCTTTTTGGCCCCCTTATGGTACCCCCTGGGGGCCTAGCCCCTTCATTTCAACAAATCTGAATCCCCTACCCCTAGGGATACTTCCTACCAAGTTTGGATGAAATTGGTCCAGTGGTTTAGGAGAAGAAGTCTATACTAATGTGAAAAGTTTACAACGGAGGACGTACAGCATACGACGGACAGGATTTGTATGGGAAAAGTCCATCTTGGACCTTCGGTCCAGATGGACTAAAAATGAATCACAGTCAAAAGCCAACACAAACAGTTGAAGCCCGCAAAAAGAAAAGACAGGTTGTGTTATCCAATATGAGAGTTTATTTGTTTAATGTTTTATGTTTTTTTGCATGAAGTGAATAAGAACATAAATTAGTTTAACAAAGGTATACAGGTCGAATATTGTTTGTAAACACATACATGTGTATAGCATTGTGATTGTTGACGACGCTGGTTGGAATGTGTTTGTGTCTGTAACAAGAAAAGCGCTCTACACGAGCAAAACACACAGGTGAACAATGGTTAACAACAAGTCAAGGACAGCATTAGGCGACCAGCTTTATCGTTGATTTTTAAAAAGCCTTCAATGATTTCCGGAGATCAAGGTTGGTGAATCAGCATCAACAGGAAGAACAAAACAAAAATACCCAACTTTTGTCTATTGTTTTATCTTGCAATATATTCAACATGTACATTTTTGTATATCCATGCAACTGTTCTTTCTATTCTTCAATAGGAATTTACTTGAAATTTGTAGCTGATTTTGAATAATTGCAATGTACGTATCATTTTGAAAAATATTTTATTAAATGTTCGCTATTTTGACCCACTAGTCACAACTCTTAATGCTTCTATATAGGGATGTTTCCTTACAAGTTTGGTTGAAATTATCCATTGGTTTTTGTTCTTGAGAATATGAAAATGTGAAGAAAAAAAATAATTAAGGACAGGATTTTTAGGGGCGATCCCACCTTAAACCCTTTTGTCCTATACAAACTGACTAAAAGTGATTTAATATATATGGAAAAAAGAGATGACTGACTACTGTTGCATCCTTATTGACCTTAAAATAAACCTATACTAGCTAGTTATATGTAGACTGTTGTATCAGACTAAAAATCTACATGATTCTTGTAAATTTATCTGAATATTGAGCATATCATATTAAAACTCAATGACACAGCTGAATAATGCTCAGTTTATAATACACACCAGAATTAACCCCGAATTAATTCATATATGCATGTATACAGTCTATATATATATATATATGTATATAAGTATAAGATTGTACATATATATATATTGTAGAGTTATGCATGCAGAAAAAGATATTAAGTACAAGAAGTGCAGTGTACATGTCATTGACTGATTAAACTTCAAAAGTAAAGGTTTAAACAATTTATAGTACATGTATATATATATATAGGTATAAACAGCTCAGCCTTAATGATTTTAATGATGCATGCTTTAATTTCTTATCAGTTTCAGCTATAAATTTCTTGCCATGCTTTGATGTATGAATTTTACTAGTAATAAGTATCTATAGCTAATTACTGTATATAATCGAATTATAGCATGCATGCATTTATAGACTAGCATACTATAAATGTATTTAATGCTTGTCTACACTTTGCAAACTACTGTAGAATCAGAAAATTTCGTTGTGGTTTTAATTTCACTTATTTCGTTGTTGTAAAAGATCGACAAAATTAAAACCATGACGCAATTGTTCACATACCTTCTAAAAAGAACACCTTAAGTATTTTCAACGAAATTCTATGTCAACAAAATCACTTTATTTTCAAA
>JAUMGZ010218619.1:0-11590 GCA_032359645.1 Pododesmus macrochisma
GACACATGCCGAGCGGACATTAATTCGGCGCCACAGCGAGCCACTACGCGCCAATCACATAATCTTTGGCGCGAACTAGCACCAACTGGCACTGGCCCAGTGGACTCCTAGCATGACATGGGGATCTTTATCGTGCCAGGAGAGTTACAAATCACTGTACACATGACCGCCAGCTTAGCAGATCTTTATCTGGTCTCTACTCTTCAACTTGTCTGACTTAGGTGACCCCACAAGAAACATAATTTCCCGCCAGCATAACTCGAGACGCGCAAACTTCACTACCGCGATAAGGTGTCTTAGCACTGGGAAGTAAGCGAAAACATAGTTACGATACTTAACCACGTGACCCTTTATATTTGTTAGTGCATACGTGAGATTTTTTGAAATACTCGTAGTGGTACAGTTACTAGAGTTTGCAAAAAAACGGGATTTATAAGGATTTTTATGCAATTTGGGGAGCATAGTAGGAACATCGTGCGTGTTTCTTAATATTTAAATTGAAAGTATTATTGTCATCAATTTGATTAGTTATCACATCTTGACATATAAATTTGGTGGACACATCAGCTTTTTAAGTAGTTAATTATTTCATACGTGTTTGAATTTAATATAATTTTCAAACAAATATGATATTGTTAGTTGCTTTATCAGCAGTTGCCAAGACTATTGTTTGTGAATTTTTTCTCCAACTAATATGATTGACTTTATAAACACTAGGTGCATGGTCCAGATGGGGGTTTGATATAAAATTCGTAATGCGTGTGTCCCAAATGTCAAGAAATGCATCTTTCCATTCTCTAAGTGCATGCTGTAATGCAACCTCACGTTTGCTCCATTGTTTAATGTATGTATCGATCGATTCACGAATGGCATTCCACCAATGTTAGAAGTCCACTTTAGATGGTAACTTATAATTTTAGCTTTTACTAACGAGTTTTTGGAGTTAAGAGTCTGTAATTATCAACAGTACATGATGGCATGACGGGGCAATCACATTACTAAACCACAAATGATGAAACAAAGTTAAAGAGTCCATCTGGAAAGTCTGATCATTTTGAAAAAATATAATTTCTCAATTAGATGCACACCTTAACAGTACATGTTTTATTATTGTTTGATAATAAACTACAGCTCAACTATCACAGACTATCCAAATTTATTCAACATTGCACAAGCATTACGAAATTTAAAAAGTTTGGAATTTCAAAAAGAGTCAAAGGGAAAACTAATATTTCCCACAAATATCACTGCATATGGACAGTTAAAATATATTTATCCAATTTACCTTCCAAATGGATTTAAACCGCTTGTCAAATATATACAAAATCATCATAATCCTTAGAATTAACGAAGTGGGTATCACCACTTTTAAATGCAACGCTATTAAACTTCAAAACTAATGTTAGGATTATCATTAAAAATGTGCCAATACTCTTGTAGTTTGTTTGTTTAATCGGGGGTTTAACGCCACTTCCAAAATATTTCACCGATATCGCGACAAAAGACCAAAAAAGAGAAAAACAAAAATATAGGACAGGAAGAGAAGCGGCGACAGGAAAGGGAAATGGAAGTAATATAGATAGTTCAGAAAGAAGGAGGAGCCCATGCAACGGCGTTTCCGCCTACTCTTCTCGAAGGTTACATGGGGATATTTATCGTGCCAGGGGGTTAAAAATTCCTATACACGGGACCGCCAGTTAATTTTGTCATCATGCTATTAAAAGTATACAACAGTGCCGTATTTTCCGATGAATTGAACACTGCCAATGCGTGCATAAATACATCGAATATACTAGAAACAACATAGATATTAAACAGTGGTTGCGTTCAAAAAATACAATACAACTTTATACTTATTGTGTACAACGTTTACGGCATCCCTATTCCAACTATGTTCTGTTCTGCCTCCACTATTCCTACTATGTTCTGTTTGCCTCCACTATCCAAAAAATGTTGTATCTGTCTAAATTACATCAGTAATACAATATAATAATACATTTCATTGTTACAGCCATGTATGTTCTTTTCGCTTTTTGAGGCATGTGCAACCTTTTCATATTTTTATATGATCTTTGTTTTAAGCCTCAGTCTTCGAGACCCAAGTAAGAATGGGTTTACCAATTTTCTGTTTAATTCGTAAAATGGTCGCATTCAGTCGTTTCGCGTTGACAATATCTGTGATTTTGTGTTTTTTAATGTCAAAACACAGGAACATCACGGTGAGTGACACATTGTTAGCAAAATCTGGTAACGTTTCTATTTTCGTTTGATATTTGGTTTTTCTTTGTTTCAATTTTTTTTTAACGTTTTCCGTTTTCCTTTCGTTTTCTCTTATCAAACATACTCTATATGGCTTTATAAAATAACTGTGTTCCTTTTTGTATTTTTGCGTTGCTGTTCTACTTCTATGATTGTTAGCTTAGCCCTTTGACCTTTTCCGTCAGTCTTTACCTGGTTCAGGTGTCAATTTTCTTTAATGAGGGTTACAACAGATCAGATACGCAACGGTCATTCGATCTTATAACTTTTTTGTCAGTAAAGTAGAATGTTATGGACATCTTCATTAATTTAAACAATGAAGATATGAGATGACTGTCATATGTAAAGCAATCAACGCATAATCACAAAGTTTACGTTATCGATGTACAGAATACTTTTCGTTTCGTTCGATCTTTGTGACTGCACGTCGTCCATTTGCTGTAAACGTTTCGACGAAGCCGGCATAGAACCCTGTCTCTGGTGATAGGCGTTGTGAATTGACAGATTATCTTTCAGAGATTTAAAAACATGATATGTTTTATTTATGCATTGACTGGATTTATGCTGCCGCTACATTAGCCCACTTCCTGGTATCAACGGTTATGAAATTTGCATTCCTAACACGTTCGATTTAAGCACCGCTGTGAGTATAAGCACATAGTAAAAACAAAATAAAAAGGAGTAATAATAAGTCATGTGCTAAGTCTTTCAGCACGCTAAAAGTGCTTCATCTTTATTGTGTGTTGTCGTACCAATAAATAATAACCAAGAAAGGCAATACGTCGTAAAATCAGTTTCTGCGTAGACTGTCAAATGGCTTTATAGTATGCTGTGCTAATGATAGCTTTTACACATTTCAGTATATGCAATTCAACGTGTACCATTGCATCCTATTAACTACCTCATGGGTGTAATGATATTGTCCATACTTTAATCTTTATTCAGAGAGATTGAGCATCACCAGAAAACTCCAACAAACCTCAAAACTTATAGTTTGTTTTACCAATAGTTAACGTCTCTTCCAAATCTTTCAGTACCGACCTAAAATACCAAAGACATGCGACAAAACGGCTTGGGTAAGGATATAAATGTTAAGTATATGTGTTATTTTCCCCTCGCGATCGAGGTACATCTCGAAATTAGATTCAATTGGAGACAAACATAGCCTGGTTCCCGAACACGTTTTCAATTGCATTGTCATCATCGAATGAATGCGTTGACGTCTGCCCAAATATTGCCACTAAAAGTCCCTATTGTAGTCAACAAAAACCGGCATTCTGCGAACCGATATCTTAACATGAGTAACTTTAGGTTAACACACGAAACACACTTTCAGTCTATAACTGATTTAAAAAAAAATAAAAAAAAAAACATGCCAGGTTTCAGCGTCTGTCATAACACTTGAAGAACTGAGTTGACTTGGTACCCATGAAAAACATTCTTGGTTCTAATGACATAGACAACCGTTTCTTTACTGTTATAATTGGAAGTGACTATGTTGTGTTTCTCTTGTTAACAAACATATATGTCCTCCATCGTTTCCGAACTAACATATTCCGATGCTTCTTAATGTACGTCCAGGACCGTTTGGTAATGCAACAGAAACTGGCTGGATCACAACACAAGCTGTTCGTTCCTAAGTTCTCTGGATCTTGGTCAACATTTTTGATGTCGACACATTCTGCATCGAAATCCGATATCATTCCAATCAAATGACTAGGATGGTGAGCTGCTCAACCCGTATGTCTCAACTTCATATGTCTCCAGCTTTGTAAGCGACGAAATCACATCAAGATGCTTCAAATTCATACTTCTCAATTTTAACATAGATTCAGTAGATAACTTTTACTTTAAGAAACGCACCTTACATAAGGAAAATTGAACACCTGGCTTCCTATAAGTTACATCAAGTATGGAGACTCCCTTTAAATACGGAAAGTCAAATTTCTTTAGCTTAACGAAACTACTGTTTCCTAGCACTACATTTGTAATTATTACACTTTAGCATGTGTTTTCTGCTTCGTGCTATTGATGCATCTGTGGACACTGAACAAGCCTTATTGAGCGCATTCTAATATCTCAGCCATGTAAGTGTCAAATATATCATGTATGGCATTCAACAAATTCGACTCTATAAAACTGCGATCGCTTGTGTTGCAGGCTGAATTTTAGCTGAGCCTTTCATTAACTCCTGGGGAAATCAACTCATCAAATCACAATTGCCGTGATCAACTATGTTCGAACGATAATAGTATACAACCTGTGTGTTATTGTTATGGTTTGTTTGTTTGTTTAATTTGGGCTTAATGTCACGTCCAGAATCTGTCACCGATATTGTGACAAAAGACCAAAGGAGAAAAACCAACAATTAGGACAGGAAAAGAATCGGCGACAGGAACGGGAAACGAAAGGAATAGAGATAGTTCAGTAAGAAGGTTGAGCCCATGTAATGGCGTTTCCGGCTACTCTTTATTGTTGTTTTGGCAACGAAAATATATCACATAAGGTACAAGAGAAAATGTAATGCTATCTTTAAAGAGAATTCTGTAAAGAGGTTAGTTTCTTTCTTTGTCCATTTCCAGGAAGTACATATAAAACCAGTCATCACAAACAACACGATCCGTCAGTCCATGGACACGGGTAAACAAAAGCAAAACGTGGGACGCACACAGAAAAAAGAACAACAAATACAATTATTAATTAAAAAAGGAAACATCACGATTTTTCTATTAAAAAACTAGAGGCAAAATCAGGTGTTTGCGATTGATTAAACGTTTCATGATACATATATGTCGCCCGTCGTGATGCTTCGGTGCCATTCCGGTGTATGGCAACTATTTACAAAGTAATAGAGAACCATATGCCACCATAATGATCACTTATGTCATGACGAAAGAGCAAAGGAGAACAATCATTAGCAGGAGAGGAATAGAAGTAGCATAGTATTGTGTAAAGTAATTTTGGAGCTTCGGGATAATGTTTAAAAATGTAAGTCAAAATGTTTTTGGTTACGATATCCCAAATATACACAAAGAGAAGAAAGTTAACCATTTCTATAGCTGAGATGTCATTCATCTCAAAATTTGACATTTAAAAAAAACATTATTTTATACAAATCCAACCGTACACATTTCTGATGTAGAAGTGCATAATTTAACACTCTTACACCTTACGCAAAGTTACGAATTAATTAAATCAGTTAAATCAGTATCAGAGGGAGCAATCGTCTTTAATCAGTTACACCATAAACATCGCTTGTATTACAGTGGTAATTGTTTAGGGTTCATGGTTCCCCTGCGGTATGTAGAGGTCTCACACGATTCTATGTTGACAGTTCAACATAGCCAAATAGCGCTGATAATAGGTTGAGTTTTCGGTTGTTGAGGGTTATTTAGGAATCCCGATGACAGACGGGCTTGTATTGATAGACGTTATTCGATTCATTTACACAAATTTATTACATTATCACATAAGGACGAGCTTACTTTTATATTACCAATAGCCACATTTGGAAATACACTCCTCGGTAGAAAAAAAATGAAAAACACGTTAATCTATTCACGCGAAAAATATAAATCCACATGCATACTTTCGTTCTCGTTATATATTTAAGTACTTACTAAATATAAATAATATTGTTAATGTATGTACATAAGGATGGTCCTCAAGTTAATTAGTATGTCCGTTTTCTTTTCGGTTTTGATTTCATGATAACATTGTTTCTGTTTCTATAAGAGTTTAACTCTAAGATAAGAAAAATATGCAAAAGGAACAGAAATACATTAAAATAAGAACAGTGCATGAGAATACTGAACTAATTCAACGGCTTTACCGGTTACTCCCACGCAATGTACACATTCCTCTTTTGACTACGCGTAAGTCTCTATTGTTGACTAAATCAGTTTTATAGTATCGTAGGTGTTGGGATTTTGCTTTTGATTACTATTAAGATCTCCCAAGCCCCCGTCCTTTGGCTCTCTAGCTTTAATTCATGTTGGTCAGAAGCGAGGTCCTCTCACTAATTAGATTGCTTTGACGTCCTTATAACTTTTTCGTTTCGATTGGCATGTCGATTCTGGTGGTGACCTAACGATAATGGTATTTTGTGTCAGTCAATAGCCTTTGTTCTGTTGATTTAATGTCTGCGTTGCAAATAAATTTCTAGTAAGAATTTGTATATTTTCTGATCATGTTTTATCTTAGATATATAATTGTGGCTCTATGATAATGAGGCGATAATATTCTTTGTTGACGGCGTTTTCTTATATCACCATATCTTTTGTAGATAGTATTTGAAATACCAAAGCAATTTTAAAAAAAAAGCCAACATAAGTCTATAGACATAATTACAAAAAAAAAAACAAAAAACAAACGTGCACAGAAAGATCTTCCATATAAAAAACAAGCGAAATTAGGTTTTCACAAAAGAATTAGCGTTTTCTTCCACACTTGTGTTACTGCCGATTCCGCCTCAATTCGGTCTGTGGCGACATAGTGCACTGTGCTATAAATCATAACCAGAATTTTTTCTTGATAAAAGATATAAAAGGATACAGACCTAGTGACAGGACAGAACAAAAAGCAACAACAAGAACACGACAGCAAATCAGTAGGGTTAGAACGAGAATGAGTATGAGACTATGACGGCTTACTATAACAAAAATTGTTACATTTGACAGTAAAACAAAATCATAGCTTTACGTATAGACAAAAGTTATAATATATTAAGCATGTGAGATACTAAGCATGGAAACCAGACGATATTCAACAGACATAAGACCAAATGAAATTAAAACATGGGACCTACCTATAAAAAGGACAACAGTACACGTATTAACTTAAAAGGAAACATCACTAACTTCTATCATTACACATGTTTTCTATAATCAGTAAATCAGTATCAGAGGGAGCGTACTTATCTCTTATCTGCCGCAAGTAACATCACAATGACGTCTTGTATTACCGTGGTAATCGTTTAGTGTTAAGGGTGGTCGCTTCCGATATATAGAACGATTACGCGGCTCACTGTTGAAAGTTTAACATAGTCAAATGGGGTTGATAATGGGTTTAGTGTTCGATAGTTAAATTTTATGACATATGAGTGTAGATTGATAGGCGCAATTTGCTTTTGATTATCGTATGGGGAGGAAAATACATTTATATTACTAATAATCACCTTTATGAAAGCACTCATCAGTATACAAGAACTATATAAAAGGAAAACAAAAAGTATCTACATGCATTGTCTTGTTCCTGTTAAATATAAAACGGAAAACAAGTTTTTTAAGATTTGTGACCGTTTGTAGGAGGAGACATCACGATGTACAAAACCTATAACCAAACAATAATACAAAATTGTTTTAACAACTTTTTAAATGTGCGCGTAGTCGAATTTTTAAACGTAGTCCTCTTGACACGTGTTTCGAGCAACCCTGTTCTCATTTTATATAGAATTAAATATTATCAAAAGACTGACTGACTGACTTACTAACAAAAGATAAAGAGCCAAAATATGCATCAAACACATCAATTTAGAATACAGGTAAGTATACAACTGTATTTTCTTAGGTCCGAATCTCAACAATAACTGGCAGAACGTTCTGCATCGGGAATAAATGACGGCGTGCTTCACACACAGTAATGGCTCCACGGGAAAGGTTCAATAATTTTAATATTTATGTGTTTATTTATTTAGGGCTTAACGTCACTTCCGTGATAGTTCATCGATATCGTGGCAAAAGATCAAAAAAGAAAAACTTAACGATATGACGGAAAGTCTTAAAAAAGTAATGAATTTTCAGAATAGTTATGGCATAATTTTTTGATAGAAGTTGACAAACTAAATTTTACAAAAAGTGGTATGGAAATGAAAAATGCTATGTTTCTTATCTATTAAATACTTATATCAAACGTGTATATTAGAAGAGATTCAAATACGTGTAGATAAAAACATTCGAAAGCAATTAAGCAAGTCCAAAATAAAAAGAGAAAATCCGAGAATTCCTTTTTAAGTCCAACCATGAAAACATAACACTTGAAGTCAGTATAGTTCTATATAAAACAATTTATTTCTTGATGTATATTTGTAACAATTCTTTATAATATCAAAGATTCCCTGAGATATAAATAGCAGTTTTGTATGTTATATATTGCATGAAAACTTGTTAAACACTAAGTAGAAGTTTCATGGGGTATATCCCATGAAAACTCATTTGACAAATAGTAGAAGTTTTCGTGGGATTTATCCCATGAAAAGTCATTTTACAAATAGTAGAAGTTTTCGTGGGATTTATCCCATGAAAAGTCATTTTACAAATAGTAGAAGTTTTCGTGGGATTTTTCCCATGAAGAGTCATTTTACAAATACATATAGTAGAAGTGTTCGTGGGATTTATTCCATGAAAAGTCATTTTATGCATAGGAGAAGTTTTCGTGGGATTTATCCCATGAAAAGTCATTTTACACATAGTAGAAGTTTTCGTGGGATTTATCCCATAAAAGTCATTTTACACAGTAGAAACACATTTGAAAAATAAAAGCTTTGTGGGATATATCCCCTGGAATTCTTTACACAAATGTTTTAGATTGATTTAACGCATAGTAGAATTTTTGTGAGATATATTCCCTGAAATTCTTTACATAATGATTGAATCAACAAAAAGTAGAAGTTTTGAAACTGTTTCTCCAATTCAGAAACATGCAGCAAATCCAAGCACAAGCATGTCTTCTTTTGGTTCTATTGAGTTTTTAATATGAACTATGGTATCAGAACCTGTAATGATAAAGAGGTATCCTTTGAGCAGCAGTTCTTTAACATAATTCATAAACAGAAACTGTAAAGGGGTAATAACTCCAATAAAATGTGAAGAAATAAAAATATATCACAAAAGCACAGCTGCAAAAGATACTGATCATTTGTACTAAGTGACAATAACATTTGTTGAAAATTGGAGCTGTAGTACTTTGATCAAAAATCATGTGGACTTACAGGCAAGGTGACAATATCTTGTCATGACATTGTGCATTTACGGCAACTTTATATAGTGCTGTTTTGTTGAAAAATCAGGCTACAGACACACAAACATTAAAGGGGGCAGGAATTTCCTATGTGATTTTAAAATAGCACTGTGTTTGAAGGTAAATGTTGCTAAATGGACTCAAGTAGGAACATATTTGTATTCAGGAAGGTTTTCTTGTTGTGTAAAGATGGGTTTTGAATAAATTTTGTAATTTTTAAGCGGCGTAGGGAACTATTTCTTAGTGTACCCCAGAGCTAAATTTAGAGGGATTTTGGTGATTCCCCAGTTTCCGGCTCCAGTCATTTCAGATTTTGATGCATAGCCTATATAAAAATGGTGTCAAGTTTTCCTGTAAGGTGTTTATGTGTATACAAGGTAAGTAGTTCATCCAAAAAATGCATTTTAAAAAATCTGTGTCATTTTTCAATTTAAAGGTAACAAGTAAGGATTACATAGACTTATTAGTGAATTCCCTTTGTGGCCTGCCCTCTATATTTCTCTCTCAGTCTTATTATGATGACACCAAACTAACCAATCTTTTTCTTCTTCAAAATTAAGCTGAGACTTGAGTTGGAGCATGAAGATTTCCGCTTTTCAATATATTGGGTATAATGTGGCCTGGGATTGAATATGAGACTCATAAATATGAAACAAAAGCTTTCCAAACTGAGCTAACAAAGCAGTACAATGTTATAGTTCAGACAGGAAAAAGCAGTTTCTAATCTCTCTTTGAAAGGGCAAGCATAAAAGAAAGCAAATCTTACCTATAAATTTCATTCTTTTTGTACCTTTACACCTTCTGCTTTTGAGACATTTTAAGCAGTAAGTTCCAAAGAAGAATCCTTGAACGAAGATGGTATTTCCTTGCACTGAAAAATTAAGGTATTCATTACTTTCTGGTGTTTGTTTGTTTGTTTGTTTCATTGGGATTTAATGTCCTTTAACTCCTGTCAAGGTCATATTGAGACAAAGTCTGCTTGTGACAAAGCCATCAATGGCAATTTTATAGTGCTGCCTCACTGAAATATCAAGTCGTATACACTTTTGACATGATACTTCACTCAGTCTAATTATCCTGACACGGAGCAAACCAGTCATCCTCCTACTCAGTAATGATGATCGAACACTTAGCAGGAAGAGGGAAGATTGCCAGTTGTGAAAAAAAGTTGATACTCAAGAAAACAATATTGAATATCCTCCAGCTAGCATGTAACACATAGGACCTAAGAGATTCATGCCAAAATGTAAGTATCTGAAAAACTGCAGACTTGCTGTTATGTATACAGTATGTATATGTGATGTTAAAATGTACAATCGCGCTGTTTCCGATTTTCTAAATATCCTAATTAACAAACTATAAATGAATGTTTTTGGTTGTCTGTTTATATCGGGCTCATTTATTATACATCAATTTCTACCCGAGAATCACGCGTGATTACCTATGTGTGTTGATAAGAATGATGAAAATAACTTTGACACAGGAATAAATTCACAATAGCCACAACCTCATTTGTTGGGTTTGTGTGTACATTTTGTGGTCAAATAACCTTACTTTAGGCCTCTCAATAGAAAGTTTAAATGGACATTTTAAAATCATTAGGGCATATTAATGGTAAACACTGGATCACAAAAGAGTATTTATTATGTGAATTACTTATGGATCATGTATTGGTTTTACAATAGTTATGTTAAACAATTCTAAAAATAAAAATCTAAATCATATGAATTACAGGTGAACCTTGTAATTTTTATTCTTCAGTAAGTAATTTTAGCAACAGTTATGCATGAAAGAAACAAAGATACAGACATTTAAACGTTGTTAGTTGTGTTTTATTGACAGATAATAAATGAATTATGTAACAACCGCAAAGTGTGTTTTTTGACACGAAACCTTCAATCATATGTCTTTAAATAACCACTTAAATTACCACCCCTTGTAATACATTAAAATTATTCTATTTTTGTGTTACTTTCAAATGAAATTAATTTAATTTATTAAACGAAAGTATGCTTTCATTATAAAAGTATTTTCTGTCCTTACCAAAATAACAAAAAGTAAAACATGTACTGGTATGCATAAGTATTATATCAACTTAGTTTGAATGAGTTCATTATTTATACAAACCTTCATGTCTGCTATCCACGAAGAAAGGTTGTCCTTGAAAGTTTATGCCTATCTGGAATATCTAACTCACAAGGCTCTCAATATTTATCAATATTTAGTAAAATAGGCTTGTTTTCATTATTCTTTATAACCTGTAATTAAATAAAATTGTCGCTGAAACTGTCTCGTGCTATCTTTTCTACTTTTA
>JAUMGZ010218630.1:0-11590 GCA_032359645.1 Pododesmus macrochisma
CAGAGCTCTGAAACCAGAGGGAGGGGTGGTGAAATTACTATGGAAATGAAAAAAATATATACTAGTAGTGACCATGGATTACATGTTAGGTTACTGTATCATTTATTTAAATATCTGCATATTTTTGTTCGCATTCAAACAACTACTCTTAGTAGAATGTCTTGAAAATAATAATGGATAAAAGACACAAAAATAAGATAAAGTAAGTTGCCTAATAGGCCTTAACGTTCATCTGGTTACAACCGCAACTTAAGATTTAATTTGTTTACTATATACACCCGAATTAAGCTATAAGTCTAATTTATCATTCATGATTGGAAGATATTAAGATTACTAGTATTGTTAACCGATCCTTTTTAGGTCCCTAGTGGCAACTTTTGTAGGTCTAGGCACATCCTGTGAACAAATCGGAATTCAACTCTCTTCTCTGTTGCTTACTGTATGTTTATACTTAAGACTTCTAGTTTCTTGCAGGAAATGGGAAGGTTGAGACCTCATTAACCGATTTAACCACACCGTCTGGTTTTGTACCGGGTGACTGTCCTCATTTGGACCGCATTGATCACTAGTCTTGATGATTGTTGTGATGTCAATGTAATGACTTACTTTTTGGTGCTTAATTGTTTGACGCAGTTCTTGTTTGTTTGTCAATGTTTTTCGTTCTGTTGATTCCATTCAAACTGTTTTCTACTAAGATTTGTTGAAATTAGTTCAATGAATTTGGATGAGAAGTCGAAACTATGACGACAGACTTACAGATGACGGTCGGCATAACAAAAGTCCTTTTAGACCTTTGGTCCAGATGAAATGAAACACACAATGGGATAATGAGATTAAACAATAGGGAAAATAAAGCTAAAAACACGGACAGAAATTGCAATGCATGTATGTAAACATTATAATAAACTAACAAAGTAGTATACTATAAAGCATTTGGCTTCAGTCATATCAATACAAGTAAGTGTAGTTACTTCTCGACTATGTTTTCTGTATTCACCCCCTTTGTTTATTTCTTTTTTTTATTAGATAATATTTTTGTTTGCCTACTCTTATTAAACTTATTAAAACAGAAAAATGAAAACATGATGTAAATGGCTACTCAAAACAAAATTGTGGTTAGCACATATGTGTATATAATTACCTTTTTCGCATTTATCATATTTTTCTGTATAGCCTTCACAGAACGACGGCACTGATTTGAGTGCAGATACTAATTCAGTGGACCTTTTACTACATAAAACTTCTCTGTGTAGAAATACAGATAACAGAAAGATTAAATTGTGATAATAAATGAAAAATGTTTGAGTATACAATGTATTTAGTCTTGTACATAACAGTAAGAAATAGGATCAACAGAACAAAGGTATTTGACAAACAAACAACACCTTCACCAAAAAGTCACCACAAGAGTGAACTAGTAAAGTGAGCCGAGCATTTAAAAATGACGTCATAATAACTACATTGGTGAGAGGACCTCGCTCTGGACCCGTTGTCAAGCTCCAGATCATCCGTCATCAACGAACTAGAAGTGGAAAATGAACTTAGAATAGACAAGACAACAATCATGCAAAGCTCTGAAGCTAAAAGGGGAGAGGGGGAAATTAAAACATGATAGTTCAATGAGATTTATGGACAGCGCGAACACGCCACAATACATGTTGTGTCAGTAGAAAATCAAATTTTACCCATTTTCACGTACTTATGAGAGACGACATTACCAATGTGATATCAAAAAGCGCACTGTTTACAAGGGTCGATATGACAATGGAGTGATACTGAACCCGTGAATCATCATCATCATCATCATCATCATCCCTCTAATAAAATGTACTCCCGTTGTTCTGGTTGTGTGAATATCATCTTTTTAGGCTAAATTCATAATATTCGTATACTTTTATACTCTGTCTTCGAATATATTGCTATTAAAATGTATTATACATCTCAATCAAATGTTTTCAACTTTCGTAACTAAGACGTCATAATCGAAGTTTCTTCTACATTTCAGGACTATCTGTCGTTAAATCGTTGTTTGTAACTATATTAACTTACATAGAGTTTCTGTTGACGGCCATTTTAGAGTAGCCGGGTAATTCAGATAAGTAAATCATTTTTTGACACAGACCAGATATCCTCTGTTGCGTGTTTGTTTTTTGTTTTTTTTTAACCGCAAACGATTTTAGTTTTTTTTAAGTACGATGGCCGAGAGCAGCCATGCCAATTATTTTTTAGTAACAGTGTTTTGTCGTGTACATTTTTTTAAGAACTGTACATGACACAACACTCTCGTAGCTATGAGAGTGTCGTGTCATGTTCAATTCTTAGCAAAATGTATATGGCAAAACTCTCTTACTAAAAAATAAATGGCATGGCTGCTCTCGGCCATCGTAGTTAAGTGAATAAATGATGAATAAGATTTAAAAATATCAACATCCTTTTGAATCCAAATCTAGTTAATGTCTTAAAAGTGCTCAGCTTTTTCAAGTGTTCATTGTTGACAACACGTCTACCGAATAGAGTTGTATTCCCTTGTTTCGCGTTTTCTAATAGCAACACGCAGATATTCTAAGATATACTAACAATATCTTAAGTACAGTACAATATTTATACTCTTTTGTAAGAGGAAACTACTAATTCTCTCTGAGGAAACCTCTTCAACGACTCAAGGCCTATCTACGAATAACTGAGAGCTCAAGACAAAAAGAATGAAGGTAGGGTGAGAAATCCCGATGTAACTTAAAGACAAAATTTACACACACATCAATACTTTAAAATGACATTGCCAAGAAGTAAGATTCATGCTCAGTCAAATTAGGACCTTTTAGCGTATTCCTCTGGACAACAGTCCTCGTTAGCGGATTAGACGTAAATTTGATGTACTAATGTCTTTAGTCAACGTTCGGGCTTCTGTGTTTGTGTTTAAATACTAACACGGTGATAGTCTTGCATTTACTTTTGCCAAAACGTTTCCACCATTCTACATTATCGATTTTGTAACATTTTCTTTGTTCCCTGTTACATGACCCAAGTACAATTTTTGTCTGATTTTGGTATATGCTGTTAATTAATATTAAGACCATTATTTAACATTGTATTCACGTAGAAGCATTTAGAAATAAGAACAAACGTCTCTGTAAACAACTCATTCACACACATATACATATAAATAGATCATTTTTAATCTAGCAGTTAACGCAACCTGTCCATAAAATTAAAAGACAATAATGAACTATATCTACAAATGTAAGATTTACGTCATTTTAAAATAGACAAAATCAGATAGGGCAATCAGATCAAACCCGGTAGGAAAGTTCTTTCCACATGAGATCAGAACGTTTTATTTTCAAAAGTAGAATAATAAATCTTATCCCGTATTCATTGTTTTTATCGATATTTTATACTCTGCTTGATTTCTTAAAATTAAGGTTATGGTTTATTTGTTTGTTGTATTTGGTATCAACGTCCATTCCATGAAATGTGTGTCTAGGTCAGTGTGAGACGGCGACCTCACGCCACAGATACTTTAACATGATACTTTATCGGTCACATTAACTCTAAAAGAATCAATGTACTGAAAGTATTGCATGAAACAAGTTCCGTATGTTCACATATTTTCATTGATAGTACCAATTGCCATAATCATCGATATACACCATCACACATTTTAATGGTTCATAGTTTCAAATACAGAGCCAACAAAACAATATGTTGTAAAATCTAACCAATGGAACTAAATGTAATGTGCTGAAGCAAGTTTAAATACATTTTACTTTATCATGTTACTTAAATACCGAATATAAATACGGTTTCTTTATGGGGAACTAACATGCCAAACTTGACTTCAAGCCCAATACAATAATTAAAAGATTATTTACAAACATTTGCTCGTTTATTGATTTTTAGTAAGTGTGAACTTGACCTTTGAGTGGCTAAGACTAATATACAAAAGCAAGGTTCAATCAATTTCTTTCTTTTACTTTTCCTTTTTAAGTTTGCTCAAAGGGGACCAACATTCAAATTTTCTTGAATATCATTGGGCAATACACATGAATTTTCATTTTTAGCATCAGTTGAACTTGATATTTGTCTTTATTAACTCTTAATTATAGGATTTGATTTTTCTAATAGGGGTCAGTATACGCAATTTTGCTTTAATCAAAGAAACTGAAGAAATTGTTTAAAAACGACTCAAGTACACATTTTTATTTTAGTGTTTCTGGCCTTGATTTTTGACACAATTATGAAAAAAAAAATTTAGTTTTCTACTACTTACAGGGAAAGAGCAATTCAAATGTTGCATTAATTGAATCAAATCTAGGTACTTAAGATACTCTATCAAAACAAACTCCGGTATTAATGTCTATTTTAGTATCGGAAATCTTGACCTTGGAAACATGAAACAAATACATCAATAAATTTTATGTCAGGACAACAGCATGCAAAATAAATGGAACTTAAAGCTGTAATCATGCTGTACCTATCATAATTTTGTTTGAAAACAAATCTCATTTAATTTAAGCCACAACCTAACGTAGCTCATTTCGGCCAACAAGCTACGGTTCCCGCAGCTAAATTCCATTATGTTATCTTGCTGTAAAACAATAATCCAGAATAAGAATTATAACCACCATTTTTTTAACCGACTCATCTAGTGTCCAGTATATATAAATGGTGCTGAAACTGTGAGGGAATAAAGCCAAGTTTACATCAATGTTTAAAAGTATATATCCCCCATGTCTATAGTATATGCCTTCAGTTATATTGTATGACTCGTTGTAGTTATATCATATATATTTGTATGTGACTAACACTCAGTGTTGATATATAAAAGTGACTTTTGGAAATACATAGCAATATTGTCAATACAGCATAAAATTAACATACCACATAGATTGTTTTGTTTGAATAAAAATGTGTCATGAATTATTAAACAGTACCCTGCTATGCCAATACGTACTTGCTAAAAATTCATTCAATGTTTGCCTTATCCGAAATCCTCTAAATTTGTATGAGGCGCTCCCATATTGTAATATTTCTCTTAACATGATAATTTAACGTCTTATTAATATAATGTAGGAGAAACATACATGACATATGTTGTGCAATTTTTCTCTGTAAGTGTTGATTCAGTTACTGAAGTAACTGACTGAACGCTCACGTCTTCCACTCTGTTGTAGTGATAATTCCTCCATGTGCATGACTAAATGTTGCTGCTAGTGATAAGCCAAAAGCGAGGCAGACGACTAACCAGTTACTCATCTGAAGTAAGAAAATTGAGAATAGCGTTCATCGATAAATAAACAAATATGTAGCCACATAGCTGCTGAAAAGGTGTTATGAAACAATCACAAATTTGCAGCAAGTTATATAAATTACCTGTATTCTCAATTGGAGTGCTTGACTAATGGACATTGCTCTCTATATTTCTGCAACCCCCTTTTTTAATTGTAAGTGTCTGTCGGTCGGTCGGTCGGTAAATATATATAATATAATATATTTTGATATAAAATCTTTACCGCTCTGTTTTCATGATAATATTGCTGCTTCTATTCCTATCCTGTTAATGTTTTTTCTCCTTTGCCCTTTCGTCACTATCGAAGTGATATATTCTTATGGTGACACATGCTTCTTATTTAACAGTGGACAGGGTTGACATACACCGGAATTACACGGAAGCATCACAGCAGGAGAAACATGTGTAGCAGGAAACGCTTACCATATCATGAGCACTTGGTTTTGCTTCTAGGTTTTCAATAGAAGTTCGTGATGTTTCCATTTTAAGTTAATAAATGTATATTTGGTTCTTTTTTTCTGTGTGCGTCCCACGTTTTTCCCCCCCAAGTTCATAGACTTTCGGCTTTTGAATATAGTTTTGGTTTTTCGTATTTACTACTTTTCACCGTTATCATTGTATCTGCATGATGTTCAAGTTAAAGAAGTCCTTGGTGATGTAAAACATTAATTAATACAGTTAGTTACTGACCGCGTACGCAAAATGTCGATATAACAACGACGAAGAAAAGCCTTCTTTCAATCAGATAAACAAGATATAATTTCGTAGACGGCCATTTCTATGAAATGATAGTATCCTTTTATGATTATCTATGCTTTTTCTCCATTCGTTTTTTTTTTTTATATTTAATTTATTGTATTAAGAACCCGAACTTTTCATTAATGTTAAAGCTTGACTTTCATGATGTAACAACAGGTGGCTGGAAAAAACCTTAAATAACATATACATATCATGTCTTTCTTCACCCAAGTAACAAACCATAAAATTCTTAAATATTAAATGTATATTTTAGTATGTTCACTTACGATCTCGTCTAGTGCATCTTTCACATTATCATTCCATGCGAACAAGGATATTTCCGTTATACAAACATTTAATGTGGTCATGACAGTCATTTTGTACTAAAATATATTTCTAATGTTAACGCACAGTCCACTTCACAGATTAAGAAATCATACGCCTTAATTCTTAATATGACTAGTCCCCTTATGTCACACTTGTTTAACTTCCTATCATAAATCAACATGGGGACTTATTCAATTTCTTCAAGTGATGCATCCGTTTTAATGAAATACTGACGTGCTATGTTTGTATCCATTGTGAAACTTCAACTTAAAAACAAAGCTAGTATTGATATGGGCCATTTATAATTACTGAATTAAGAATAAGAGAAAAAACATATAACATCATTTAACAACCAACTGCTAGTTATCTGTTACAAAGTAGTAGTAAAATTTATTACATTTTCATTTCAACACTCTGCAATATTATACATTTCATTTTTGCAGTGATATACATAGATTTGTATAGAAATCCATTTGTTATTTACATGTACTTGTACTGACCACGATACAGTTTTAATTCTATAGTTAAAATGGTAAGCAATATAGATTGGGACAATGGGGATTTTATCAACGATGTGTGGGTTTTGGAGAGATAGGGAAGGGGATGCGTTCCCTAATAATAAAAAAATATAACTTTCGGAGTTTTGAAGGAACAGAATAAGCCGAAAATTACTTTCCCTTCAGTGACGTGTTTTCTGACAGGGGGCGTTGAGGTCGCTAAAACCGCACGTGCGGCAGTGGAAATGTGTATTGTGAGTATCCGTCATTCAGCGATAGTCGCGCCGACAGGACACATTGTTTTTGTTTTACAAATCAACAGATGTATTTGTTGTGAAATTTTGATATAAACATTTTTGAAGTTTAATTTTATGACTGGTGAGTTTGTAGAAGATGAGAGAGAGTATTTGTATATTGTAATACTGTTGTCGGCGATGATTATGCGCTCCATACAATAAATAAATATATTTTTGTAATTGCTATTTTGGAGTTTTTTGTTTACTGTCAGAGATTGTGTTATTGGAGGGAATGAGCACAAAACGTAGATATCATATTCCTCCAAATTTTCGGATATAACATTATTGAAGAACAATCTTTGATAGCATTTAATAACCTCTAAATATTAAAAAATGCGTATTTAAATACATAACATGCTTACCATCTTCTGACTATCTTTTAGAGGCTGTCTCTTAAGCCAGTTTATAAGAGACATGACTAGTCTAGAGCGCTGTCGTAGACAAAATGACAAAAATTACATTACATCAGTGACTAAAATGAAGACGTGAGAAAATGATGCTGAATTCCATGATCGATTGTCTGTTTGATGTTCAATTGTCTTTGAAGCCAGTTATGTTTTTCATCGCAACGACTTCGGTACACTTCAAACGAACTACCTTTACCGTGACATCAAATAAGCGATACATGTTTAGCGGACATCATTTTATATTTTTAGTTTTATAAACAATTTATTTTTATTTTTGGGGGGGGGGGGGGTCAAATTCAGCACGAGGCGTTTGCCTATATGTAGTAACGGTACTGTCGAAGCTGCTGTCATTAATTGACACTATAGAGGAAAACGGACAAACGATCATGGAATCCGGCGCAGTGGCTGGGTGGTTAGAGTGTTCGCCTCGTGTCGGTGCACTGGTGAAGATAATCCGCGATCGCGGGTTCGAGTCCTGGTGGCGCCGATAGCATAAGACGTTAAAATTGGGCACTCTTCTCGCTCCCTGCTTAACACGCAGCATTAACGGGAAGGAGAAGGACTGGTTGGCTCGGTGTCAGTATAATGTGACCAAGTGAAGTATCATTTCAATGTGTCTGCGGTGTGAGACAACACTATACAGTTGCCATAAGTGCGCAATGTCGCAAGCAGACACCGTCTTGATATGAGCTAAAGGGACGCTAAACCACAATAAATCAAACAAACAAACATTATCTTGGTGACTTACTTCCATAACGATTTTATCGAGTTCATAATTACAATACACGCAATGCAGGCATCCTTCCGTAGCTACTTTCTCTCTACTGTACGTACTTGAAATGAGCTTCCTCAAATCATCCGCAATAAACCTACTTTTAAAAATAGCATCTGTAAGATGCTTCCGTGAGGACAGTTTAATCTTGGGCTTTTAAATGTTATATATTGTAAAAGACTGTTGTGTATATACATGAATTCATGAAATTTTAAAATAAAATCTGTTAAAAAAAGAAAGAAACAAAATATTTAGTGACTCATTTCTGCCCTATAGCTATATTGAATATTCTTTAAAAAGCAGCTTAAGATACGATCTTAACAATGTTATCGATGTTCTCGGGTGCAACAGCGCTTTATTCAATTAAAATTAATTTTTGATCAACAGGTGCGTGTTCCGTCATTGAGCAGTCCTAAATTAAACAAGCGTCTATGTTATTCGCGATAGTTTTAATTAGTTTGCTGGTTCACAATCGTGTGGCTTATATTGCATGCAGTGACCGTATGAAATTCTTTGACAAGCGTATATTTTTTAATCTAATCGTTTGGAAATCAAAGCAGACGATTTTTGCTCAGAAGTTTAAATATATTCATACGCGCACGGCTTGTCTAAAATATTTATTCGCACGGAGTCTTATAGTATATTAGATAAATTTTGAACGTCCTATATGTTTTCTACGTATAGTTTTTATTTAAAAGTAAATGATGTCGGCAAATAAAAATGTACTTGTTATTTAAAGTGCCACACTATTGAAAGCGTCCGTTACCAGGAAGGCGCACGCGTTTGGTGTTGTTCGGTCCACATGGATTGACAACATTGGCACCTGGGCATTATACACATATACTGTTTGCATGCGTGTTAGTCGTTTTAATCGGAATTATGTTAACGTGTGAAGTGTGACTATATTTACCAATGGTATAGGTAACTGTGATACACTTCGGAGTTGTTGTTGTTAATTTGAACATGTTAAGCTCACCTGGCCCCAGCCCCCACGTCCTCTTTGGACAGGGGCGGTCAGTGAGCACACTTCTTACAGAGGGAGGGTACCACTGCCCTGTCATATCCCAAGCGTATGCGGACAGGATACAGTCTGCCCCGTATGAACATGGACGAGGGGTTAGGGCCATGCACAGGTCCACTTTAACTATTGCTAAGCCCCCGTGGAAGACGAAAGATGCATACACCACATCAAATAAACAGGTATAAAGTCAGCAAAGAAAATGTACATGTAGATCTATGTGTCTCTTATCATCTTGTGAAAACTAACTGCTGTTAAAGATGTAATATTAAAATTTATAAAGATGTTCATCATGGTTTTAAACAGGTTATTAATTATAGAGACAAAAAGAAAAACGTCAATAGGCTATTGAATATTAAAGAATATAAAATGTACTACAATTAAATTGCAACCCTATCTACCTGTAACTTGTACACAAAAGAGTTATGCTTATTTCATATAGAACTTGGTCATCTCAGTCATGTGGTCCTATTGCTAAGTAAATGACAAAATATTATCAATGTTAATAGATATCCTTTCTTTAATCAGTTTTCCAATTGTTTGGCGGAAAGGTGTGTACTTATATCTTTCACCACTTCATAATAATTACATCAAACTTGCACAACAGTCTGTCAATAGTATCAGATTTGTCCAGAATCCTATGTAATCTTGCTCATATTTTGAGAGTAGAGAAAACATGTACATGTAGGAACAAGTGAATGGATGGCTCCCCAAATTATGCTTGACCTAGAAATTATATTTTGTCAATGGATGTAAATATTTAACAGGAAATAAATTTCAACCAACTATGTGACTATAGCAATAGTTATTTTTCTTAAACACATTCCTGTCATTGTGTTTAGATTAGCAAAAACCCCATCATAGACAATTTCATGGCAGAAAAAGTAAAAACTTTTAATCTAAAAGGGCAATAACAGAGCAAGAGTTGTGGTTCTTGCACACTACATGCCACCTAAATATCTTTAACATGTTAATCAAGTTTCATTAAGTCACATTTTAAAAGTTATGCTCAATACAAGCATATGTAATAGAAGGAGTAAGTTTTTCTTTTAACTCTGGGTATATTTGACCAAGAGTTGTGGTTCTTGTGCATTACATAATGTCTCATTGTGCTTATCATTTGTACTCAATGTCATAATTTCGTTTAAACATAATGTACTCTAAGAGTTATGCTTTGGACAAGCATGTGTGACAGAATGACTAAGTTTTTCTTTCAAAGGGGATAATTCTGGGTATAGATGACCAAGAGTTGTGGTTCTTGTGCACTGCACACCATCTCATTGTGCTAATCATTTGAACCAAAATTCATAAAAATATTTTACATAGCAAGTGTTATGCTCTGAACAAGCA
Organism: Pododesmus macrochisma; assembly: GCA_032359645.1. Taxonomy (NCBI): domain Eukaryota; kingdom Metazoa; phylum Mollusca; class Bivalvia; order Pectinida; family Anomiidae; genus Pododesmus; species Pododesmus macrochisma. The sequence goes on from JAUMGZ010218630.1 coordinate 10,696, forward strand.
TGTGTGATAGAATGACAAATTTTTCTTTTAAAGGGGAGATAATTCTGGATATAGTTTTGACCAAGAGTGCTCATCATTTTTACCCAATGTCATGAAAATATATCAAATACTTTTAAGAGCTATGCTCGGGACAAAAGTGGGACAGACGGGCAGACAAAGCAGCTGCTATAATTTTCGGTGAAATAAAAAAATGTGAAGAATTATCAAAATTTGTAACAAAAACATTATAGAATCAGAATTGTGTTATGAATTGACCAATTCTCTTGTTAAGGTTAACACACAGTAAAACTTAAAAACTAAAGGAATAGAAGTGTAGTGAAGTTTGTGGTTTTGACCCTCCATGACATCAAAGTGTTGTTCACCTTCAATGAGTAATATTGTGTTTATTGATGATGGTTGATTTGTAGCTAGGCCTGAAATCTTGGAAGAGATTCTTTAGCACAGAGCATTGGTTTTTTATACCCCCACAAATTTTGGCGTAGTGTATTATGCTATCGCTCTGTTAATCCATCGGTCTGTGGAGTAAACATTGTGACTGCAACTTGTCCTACAGTTTTTGACTGAATCTTTTGAGATTTGGTTTGTTTGATGGGAATCATATTAAGATGTGCATATTGTAAAATAAGGATGTTTCATTAACTGTAACAAGAGTTATGGCCCCTTTGGACTTATATTGTGGGCCAATAATGCTCTGCTATGCTATGCTATGCTCTTGTTGTCTCATATATATATATATATATATATATTGTTGGGGACCTATGTTTCAGTTAGTATGTTTGTTTATTAATACAAGCATGCTTTAAAGCTGTAATATTCTTCAAAACGGTACATTTCAATCAACCAAAATCAGCTACAAACGTCAAGTAAATGCCTAGATTAGAACAGAAATAACAGT
>JAUMGZ010218641.1:0-11590 GCA_032359645.1 Pododesmus macrochisma
TAATCCATGCGGACCGACTTAGGACGGTCACCCAGCACGAAACCAGGCTGTGTGGTTAAACCGGTTAATGAGGCCTCAACCTTCCCACTTCCCGCATGAGACTAGAAGTCTTAAGTACAGATATACAAGATACTAAAAAGAGACCATAATATTATACTGAATCACAGATCTAAATACAAAGATTTATAGGTAACAATCTAGATAATAATAATCTAGACCTGTGCATCTGTGACTAAAATCACATTTCTAGACCTCTGGAAAAAGTAAGCCTTTTCCGCTTTCTGCTTTATTTTGGTTATTGTAAAGGGCTTCATTTTTTTGTTATTCAGTTTTTTAATCGGTTTAACCAATAATTTATACAGGGTATTTATGATCACTGGTTTAACCACTTTATTCAAGTCGTTGAACGATCTAAGGCTTTCAAAGTTCCTGACCTTGCCTACCTTTTTCCCTGACAAACCTAAAGCTTTTCATTTAAAATCCAGATACAATTCTATTATCAGCTCATGTTTTTAATATTGTTAAACGATACGAAAGGGCCATGGCCGCCAACGTATGTCGCGGCTACATCTCACATCAAGGTATCTAAACCATTAAAAAGAATGATTATGCAATCAAACCACTCTCCGTGTTTCTTTTTAGGCACATGTTTTTTGGTATGCCTAAGTAATTACATGTTGATGGGTGGTTGAATCGTTTATGGTGTGGTTTAATGTACTGCGTGTATGTTTTTATTGTCATTTGATTTTTGTAGGCTTTTACCTTTAATTCAGAAGCCATCCTTCATTAATTTGATTAATATGCAATTCCCCAATGACACCCATAGGTACTTATGTCCTCCTCATCTAAAGGATGCCTCATACCAAGTTTGGTTGACATTGAATCAGTGGTTGTGGAGAAAAGGACAACTATACTATCATGTTGAATTTAACTGACACCTTCAGGAGAAATCGTTACTTTACCCAGGGTCACGCCTTGAACGAAACTAAATTTGATTGAATCCAGTGGTTTTGGAGAAAAAAATCGAAAATGTAAAAAAAAAAAGTTAACATTTGTGCTACACTGGTAATGTTGACCTTTGATCTCATAACGATTAACCTATTTTGATCCCAGGGCCACGCCTTGAACGAACTTGCATTTTGGTTCTCTGTCTTCTAAAGTAACCACACACACACAGTTTAAGCACTAAGCTCTCGTGATGATTTCTAATTTTAAACACTGTTGATCCCTAGTGGCGTTCCTTAATTGAGGCCGATTGAGACCCAACATTTAAACATTGTGAAACTTTACCCTAGGATGCCTTCAACCAAGTTTGGTTAAAATTAGCCGTTTGTTTTTAGACGAGGAAGTCAATTCAATTATTATAAAGGGCACACAAGATAAATAGATGAACAACGTACAAAATTAAACAGAATTAAAAACAGAACAACATACACATGAAGGTTACAATAAAGATATGTTATCAAATGTCGAAAATGTTACAAGTTTACGATGGATGTACGGACGAACGACAGGAGATATGTACATGAAATGGACTAAAAAGTGTTTTGTTAATTTAAAAAAATACTTTCAGAAGATAGTAGATACTTTAATCGTAGTTTTGATATTGATTTGTGTCACAGCTATCAAAGGAATTTTTGTAACGTAAATTCACTAGATATTTGTGGTTTTGTGTTAAGAAACTAATACTACTTTTCACAATTTAATTCTTAAAAATAAATAAAGTTTTAAAAATTCTTATATTTGCTTGAAATAAAATATATATAGCACTTTCACAGCATATACTTAAAAACTTTAGTACTTCCTGTTACAAACTCAAACATCTATTTTTATATACAATGTACATGTATGTTTACACTTGACATGCATGTCCCTACCGTTTATATATTATCAAAATATCATTTTCTTCATTCTATCATCACAGATCTGTGGTACAATTAAATGTTTTCATAGTATTATTTTATTTATTGTATTTAGATATATACATTTTGTACATTATCTTAACAATGTACTCTGATGCGACTGCTTACTTTTTTGAAAATCACAAAGCTAAGTTTGGTGAAAAATTCCTTTAGAGCTTTTAGAAAATAACCCATACAGAGCCTCTTAGGATTTCACAAGGGGGAATAACTCTGTCGACATTAAACATTAAACATAATAAAACCGCAGTTCCTGCAATACATGCCAAAAATTCACTATTGTATATTGATGTAGAACTTAGTTTTATTTCTTCTGTCTCCAATTTTTATGACTTTTGATATGCCTTGCTTTTATTATCGAGCACGAAAACTGACCGTAGCCCATTTAATTGAATGCGCAATAACCGTATTCAAGCATTCGCGCGCATATCCGGTATTGGTGCACATGGTCGGCCTCTGAAATTTCTTTTCCGGTAGAGGGAAAAATCGTATGTATATAAAGGTTTCGGTTGAGCAGTGATGGATAATATACATATACCAGCGGCGATGGACAGACACCTAGATGTGATTCAGTGTCACGAAGGTGAGAAAATTGAAATATCGCTACAAAATGTATCTGGTGTTTGTCATTGTCTTCCATTTGTCAAAATGTTTTGTCCAAGTTTTGCCACGATTTTGTAACTCCATTCCAATTTCCAGATTTACACCATGTGGAAGGCTTTGTTTAAGCACCACAAGTTGAAGTCTTTCCAACACGTGGTTATATTTGTGATATCATATGAAGAATGCCCTGACATTTTCAGTGATCTATCACATGCATGTATGCTTTCGGCGCAGGCCAATAATGCAGCATCTCAAATTGGAATCATTTCATATATACTTAACATATCATACTTGGCTTCTGTGGAAGCTCTGTGACGTTTTATTTCAAGTTGGATATTTTATACCGCAGAGAGAGCTTCTGACACCACCTCACTTCAGCAATGAAAGATTGTTCAAGACAGAAACATAGTTAAAAGATACCCATGCATGCACCTATATACTCGTCTTCGTTGAGAGACAACCAGTACTCTCCGAATGAATATTAGGTCTTAACTTTTGCAGCTCTCGATGACGGTATCCATGGTCCAACCTTGCACTGGAAGTAATGGCGTGGGAACAGATATAAATATGAGAAAGTCTCGGGTCAAATTCAGAATCTCTCTAGATTTTAGGATTGCATGGGTGAAAGTGCACAGGAGATTTAACTTGTGCAAATTTATGTCATACGCTGTTGTCATAAATGTATGCTCCCTTACAATCTAGGTCAGCAGTCAGCTGTTACTTTCTGTATGGAAAATAAAGTAGGCTGGTCTCCGTAACCCTATGTGTGTTCTAAACTCTTGTACATGTGAAACCTTCCTTGTGCAACGTTGTTTTAGTTCCTGTCTGTTTCATATGACTTATGAGTAAGTATGTTGTGTCACTTTTGCGCTTGAAAAGCAATGATGGGATATCATATGCATACATGCTTCATGAACTCCAGGAAATAAAGAAGAATTATTGATGACTTTCAATTGTTGCTCGAGAATGGTTTTGTATTAATGAGGAAAAAAAACCAACACATTTTATAAGATATTGAAACATTTTGCAGGAAGGGGGAAAATAGGGGACTTTTGTTGATAGTATATATAATACTACATGCTTACCATGACATTCAATCTATGAGTAACCATGGCCAGCGCGGTGGCCGAGTGGTAAGCGTGTTCGCCTTGTGTTGGTTCACTGGTGAAGAGAATCCGCGGTTGCGGGTTCAAATCGTTATGGCGCCATATCCAAAGACGTTAAAATTGGGCTCTGTTCTCGCTCCCTGCTTAACGCGCAGCATTAATAGGCTGGAGAAGGACTGGTTGGCTCTGTGTCAGTATAATGCATGTGACAGAGTGAAGTATCATGTCAATGTGTCTGCCACGTGATATTTCAGTGAGACTGCACTATAAAGTTACCTGAGTGTGCACTGTCGCAAGCAGACACCGTCTCGATATGACCTAAACTTGAGTTAAAGGAACGCTAAACCCCAATAAAACAAATAAACAATCTGTGAGATATATTCAGATGCCTTTTTGGTTTCCTGAGAATTACTGTGTGAATTATATTTGACCGGAGCAGCTGTGTCTGAAAAAACAGTCAACTTCTTAGTCAATTTGGAACAAAGGTCCAAAATGGACTTTTACCATTAAAAGCCGATCCAATTTTGAAATGATCCATCATATCAGTGTCACTTATTTAAGTTTTCATATTTTTGACCTCTTCAAAGCAATTTCAAACAAACTTTGTAGGAGGCAGCCATAGGAAAAGGGTTGGAATTCAGATTTGTTAAAATGGTGGGGCTTGGTCTTCAGGGGTGCTTATGAGTGTCCCAAAAAGGGAATACTTTACAAAAATCTTCTTATAACTTATAGTTGTTTACAAAAAAAAAAGAATTGTTTTATTGCAAACATGTGAAAAATTGGTATTCTTTCATTCTGAAAAGCCATGTTATTTGCATAATTACATGTATATAAAGGTCAGGAATATCATTGCAAGGGGTATTTAATGTTTGTTGCTCATGACAGTTCTTTGTACACAGCTAAAAATTTTAACAGTTATTTATCGACAGTTTCGATGACCAGTTGGTCATCTTTAGGACTGTCACCACCTGTACGTGCTCATGAAAAAAACATTGACCAGGTACATGTAATTATGTTAATACACGAATGTACAAGCACACGCACACACACACATCTAGACTAGTGTTCTGTCATAACCTTATAAGGGAAATATACATATACATCTTTTACAAAACTCTTTACTGCAGAAGCTTTAATACACATTTTCCTTTAATTATATGTACAAGTCATGATCAGTACAACTGACAGTGCTGGGAAGGTTTTATCAGATGAACATGTTGTGAAACACACACATATATGTACAATTGAGATGCAGACTGCATCAGTGATTTGGTAATATCAAGTCTATTGCCTAATGGTGTTGTTATCAATGTCAAACTAGTTGTGAATACACATCTACCACCTGTAGATTTTAAAAGATTGTGTAACAACTGGGAACATTAAATCTTTTATTTATTACAATGAAAAAGTTTCTTCATGTTTGGTTAATTTAATATTGCCATATAGTAGTAACATATTATATCTGTGAGGGTGCTACAGGTGTATATTGTTGTACACGTAATACAAGTACATTTGACGTACATTGTATAATGCGTATTTAATGATCTCATATTCAAGAGACATCTAGTCATTGAATAAATATATTAGACTCAATAACCTTACTTTACTGGTATATTCATGGGAACATCCTTATATATACAACTTTTGAAGAAAAGTAAAAAGCTCATATATACAAACCAGTTCTTTTTTATACCCATGCTTTCGAAGAAAAGCGGGAATATTGTGATTGTCCTTGTCATCCATCCGTACATCCATCTGGTGTACCCTGTAACTTTTCCTACACCATTTGGAACTTGAAACTTTAGGTTATACTTAGGATTTTTTATATGACCTCTAGGGGTGGGGCCAGAGGTAGTTGGGTCATTGCATTGGGGGTCAAACAAATTTTTTAAAAAAGAAAATCTTACAGCATATCAAATCAAACATTGTCATGTGTTCTTTACAACAATTTTTTTAGCATTATATGGTGATCAGGGGTAGGGGTGCTAAGGAATAGGAGGTAAAAATAACTCCTTCTACACCTTTTGAGATCAGAAATTGTAACTTTGGGACATAGTGGGTATATGTATGTATGGGGACATGCGAAACACTTGGGTGCACCTAGGGACCGGGGTTTTTTTTTTTAAAATGTAGTTTTTACTCTTATAGCATATCAAATCAAACATTAGGCCAAAAAATATATTCTTCTTTTGGGTTGCCTACCAACCCTAACTTTCTACCAGACTTCAAAATCAAAATCAAAGATAATTCAATATTTTCTTTATTTAAAAGAGGGTATTTTTAACATTTTCGACTTTTCAAGAACTGCTAGGCCTATTTCAACCAAATTTAGTAGAAAGTATCCCCATGGGTAGCAGCTTTAAGTTTCTCAAAATCTTCTCACAAACCAATACGCTGATTATTTTCATACTTGACATGCATGATCCTTGAGCCAATATTTACAAAGATTGCAAATGGAAAAAAAAATCTGTACATAAACAAACAACTAGGTGACGTAAATGTTTCAGTCAACATAGGGTATTTTTCACATTTTCTCATGATCAAGAACAGCTAGGCCTTTTTCAACCAAATGTAATAGAAAGTATCCCCATGGGTAGCTGCTTTAAGTTTGCAAATAAAAAGGGGCCTACCCCCATAAGGGCGCAAAAAGGGTAAAATTGGGTTAACTTTTTTTTTTAATCTTCTCACAAAGCGATGCTCTGATTACTTTCATTTTTAATATGCATGACCCTTGAGCAAATGTTCATAAATTTTGCGAAGGAAAAAAAATTTATGCATAAACAAACCACTAGGGGGCACTTCAGTCGATATAGGGTATTTTTCACATTTTCGACTTCTTCTCAAGAACTGCTGGGCCTATTTCAACCAAATATATAATCTTTATGTAAACTATATATATAACTCGTAAAAATGTTTGACTATGGTAACTGTGTGACTATGGTAACTCAGGTGACCGTTAAGGCCCATTGGGCCTCTTAAGCTTGTTTCTTGTCTTAAGCGTATCTTTACCACTGTTTCATGCAGTATCACCAAGTATGGTAGGCAGCTATATATAGTCAAAGTATGTAAATTCTAAGATTAGGTTTAATATTGTTACTAGGTGTCTCTATGACCTACATTTTGACCTTAGCAGCACATTAATTGAAAATCCTTATATTGATAAAAGCATTTCATCAACCTCTATTCATGAAGGGCCATCATGTATTGTTGTCTAGTACTTATACATGCACATGATGGGGGTATGTCACACACAAAAACTAGGGCACTGCGACCTATATCTTGACATGAGCTGAACATCAATTGCATAAAAATTATTAATATACATGTAGGCATTTATTCAAACATTAATTAATTCAGGACCACCCAATGTTGTGGTCTAATAGTACATCTTGTGATAAGGGTGTTTCACACAAAGACTAGGTCACTGTTACCTACAGGTATATTTTGACATTGGCAGCACATCAAAGAAAAAACTTTTCAGTTTTCTTTTTTAAACATTTCTAATTATAAGACATCAAAATATGCATGAAAGTTAGTGTACTAGTATGTACATCTGGGGGTGAACGTTTGTTGCTTACAACAACTAGTTCACTGTGACCTATATATTGACTTTGACAGTGTTAAATGATTTATGAGTATTGCTCATACGATAAAGAGTGAGAAGAAACAAATATGTTGTGTAGATAACAATTTTTTTTCTTCATTTTGCATGTTTGTGTGTACATGTGTATATATCTGAGGATTATCAACAATAAAAATGTATAAAAAAAACCATTAAATGTTTTGCACAATAATTAAATGTTTGTTTGTTTGTTAAATTAGGGCTTAACGTCACTTCCAGAATCTTTCACCGATATTGTGACAAAAGACCAAAGGAAAAAAACCAAAAGATAGGACAGAAAGTGAAGTGTAACACTAACAACAATATATATGTACTGTATATCAGTAGAGTAAATTGAAGAAAGAAAATGAGAGAGAGAGAGAAAAAAATTGTCTCCTGTTAATACATGTACTAAAATTGTTGTTTTATTTTTCCTTCGTTAAGTACCAGTATGTATTGATCATGAATATGTGTTACATACATGTATATATATGGAAGAACAGTTTGATAGAAAACTATTTGGTGTTAACATGTGATCCAGTCAAGAAATGTACATACTATTAGGCTTAGTTAACATTACTGCTATCAGTTATGTTCATTGTATTATAAATATTTGTCAATTGTCCAAATGGTCGTGATGTTTGAGTAACACACCTTAGAAAAATATTTTTCTTGTGAAATATAGGTCAACGTTAATGCCCCTCAGGGTATATAGGTAGGGCTACTGTACATACATTTATTTATCTAGTTATAGTTGTAGTCATATTTTCATGGCTATTTTTTAATTCACGCTTTGAAAAATTGTTGATCATGATCGTGAGTGGTGATTGCTAAAACTTGAATATGAACCTCAGCCCTTGTTGATAAACAGAAAGCAGAAATTGCATAGATTGATATTTAGAGCACTTCCAAGTGAAAAGATATTTCGAGTACATGCACTTCCAAGTGTAAAGATAAGCTTTAGTCATGGTAAATCATAGTGTACATGAAAAACCTCCTCCATGCCTGTTTTATCTGAGACTTTGATTAATCTTGTCTAATTAGTGTGATGCCCTCCAGCAGGGAGAGTACAGATACAGTCTAACCAGTGTATCAGGCATGCTCTCGGAGAATATCTTATATACCCAGAAGCTGGCTGTCACTTTTACTATGTATATAACCCCCATTATAGCAGATTAATAGATATTTGTCAGTTACTTATTCATAATGACGTCAAAGAGCTGGACAGGTCATCGTTTCAGAGATAAAGCTTTTGTGTTTTGTTTCATTCAAGGTTTAAATTTGTGCTGAACACCCAACAATGAAATGTATTTATCCATATTGTCCTCTTTCTAACATAATTTATTTACTGTACATGTTCATATATTTATGTAAAATCGGTTGGTACATGTATATTTGTATTTCAAAATGAAATGCATTAAAAGAATTAAGAGGCCTATTTTTCATGTTGTTTCAAAATGTCCATCTTTTTTTTTTTTTTTTTTGCTCAATGTAGTTATGAAGCTGCACATGCATGCATGTATATCATCTTAGATGTACTACATCATTTGCATGTTAAAATGTACTTTTATTTTTATAAAACAGACACTAAGATTTAAAAAGCCTTCAGTAAGGAAGTAGACTCTTTAACATCTCTTGTACTATTAACTAAAGTCTATCTCTAGTTTAAGTGGATACATCAAGTATGAAGATCTTGTATATTCAAGCATGGATTAAGGCAACAAGATAATAAATAATACTGGGAGTAACAAGAAAGCTTACTGTCTATTGAAGAATCAGGTAGGAAACAGACAGGAATTCTTTTATAGTCAGCAACCTCTTTCATTGTTATCTGTGGGTTTTGTGTTTTGTAAATATTGACCCATCTTGTACAAACAGTGAGGTCAGCGGATGGAATAGTGTCCACCTTACAAATGTAGGTAAAACCTGTTTCAGCAGTGTTGGTAGTACATATATGTATATATATATATGTATATATATGTTACATACCTGGTAAATTTTGAAAAAGTTCAAGTCCGATATCTGATGTTAATCTGGTGTCTCCAGCAGTAAAGCCTTAGACGTGTAAATATTGACAACAGTGATTTTATAAATACAAATAAGATTAAAATCAAAAAGAGTATATAGAACATAAATTGAAAGTTGACATTAACATATTTAACTGTCCAAGTCTCTATAATCCTCGTTTATCGTCCCGTAGTAGTAAAATCATTAAAAGGGAAATACATTTGGCATGGCTATGTATTTATTGGCCATTACAAATAAATAATAAGAAAGTATTAAATTTGAAAATTTCATCAAACTTAATTATACTCTGATATTTGAAGAATCCCATGCTTTGTTTTTCAAGTTCAAATTTAAGCATTGTACATTGTATGTCAAAATTATGGTATTTTTCACTTACAATGTACCTACTTAATACTGGCATATGTTTTACCTAAAATTCAAATTTGTTCCTGGAATATTCATATATATCTGAATCAAATTTATTCAAATTTCATTTAGTTCATCAAGCTGTGTTTTAAAAAATTCTGTTAAAATATGCAAGAGTTACATATGAATGACCCTTAACCACTTAAAAATGTTTTCATACTTGATTATCCACTCATTACAAGCACCAACACTTTCATGTGTCTATTTACGTGTGTGAGTAATGTGATTTTTATTACTTTTCAAGAAAATTCTTTAAAAAAAATAGTTTAAAACAACTATCCATGTACATTTGTAAGTATCTATATATACCGGTATTTAATGACAAACAAAATTTAAAGAAATATTTCAACAAGTTTGTTCTAAATGACTAGGTTGCAGCTTCTGAGATTATGTTTGAAGATATCTTATAATTTGTGATGAATACCATTCTGGTAAAGAACATATTTTACAAATGTTTCTTTCATTACGATCAGTCAGTAACACATCATGGTTACTTATAGTGTATTTTTCAAGCATTCAGTAATTGACTTATTCCTTTTCAGATGGGGGTATATTATTGGGAGCCTCCAACTTGACCGGACGTTACTGGTATGGATCCCTATGGTACTATGACAATCCCAAGAATGCACCCGATGTGGAGAAATGTACAGCTGGTGTCCAGCTTGAGGCAGGACTTAGTGATGCACAGTGGCTGCAGGACAATAGAGTCCTTGTTGCACTGGACACAGGTCAGTAGTATTTCATTCAGGTGTTACATAGAGTTTGACAAGAAGTATTATGATTCTCAAACCAAATTGTCCTTTATGCACCAATATACAAGTTGCTATATATTTTTTGGTCTATGTTTCATTTACAACCAACTTAGCCCCCCCCCCCCCCCTACCTGAAGATTGTTATTGGCCTTCAATTTTGTGACATGTATAGTTAAAAGACAGAATTCCTACTATATGTCCTTTGTAAAAATATGTTCCAAAATTACTACCTACATACATGTACACTGCAATTTATTTTCTAAGGATGAAAATGGAAACACAAGTTTTATTTTTTTAGCCTTACTAATTTGAAACACACAGAACTCTCATTTTAATTTCTACATGGAAATTAAAAACATCTGTCCGAAATAGTTTGATTATCTCAAAGATATTAAAAATAAAACGCAGAAGTGTTTTCTTGAAATTAAACAGGATGTTGTTATTAGTAGCTATAATGAAGTGTGTTACATGTATATATACATATTTTGTTAATATTAACAAGGCCAGCAGGATAACTAGGACTCAGCTCTGCATACTATCATCCTGTCAAATTCTTATCTCCCAGTGATGTAATGTAATGTATATAAGTAAAAACATTTGCATGACATTATGAGTTTTATAAGTTAATAACATCAGCTCTGCAGTTTATAATTATTACTTGTGATGTCCTAGATAAAAGTATACCTACTAGACTAGACTAGTGAACAAATATAAGGACATTAGAATGAAAATCTTACTGATATCCTAAATGAAAAGTCCATTCTTATAAAATATTCTTATGTATGCTAATGATACCACTTATTAAAAGAAATATTATCTTAAGTTTTGAATGGTAGAAAAATTGTCATGTGTATTTTTTATATATGTAATTCAGAAAGAAAACATTTCAAATTTGAGAATAAATGTGTTTGTACCCAGAATCAATTACCTTGTGTATATACATGATTGCACAGTAAACAGTTTTAATATATATATAGCACCAATTTGCCCATTGTGCCTCGTCATAGTGATACATGTAAATTACAACACTATGTTCATATGGAAATCTTTGTTATGTCTATTGAAGCAAAATGTGAAATAGTACGTGTACAAAACATATGTGAAGTGCTGATCCGTTTAAGTTTATAGATGCATCTCTGTCAAATTGACAATGCCAAGGTTATAATTAATGGTGCA
>JAUMGZ010218652.1:0-11589 GCA_032359645.1 Pododesmus macrochisma
TAAAATATGAGTCGTTTCCGGAAATCTTTCCGGATATAAGTATTTTGCCGATCTTAATAGCCCAGACTTAAAAAAAAGTTTGTGTTTGTTTTTCACCAGCTATGCCAAATAATCTACCCGCACGTAGACGCAAAACAGAAATAAAAACAACTATGGCCTAACTATTGTTAACATAGCATTTTGCTTCAAATTAGACTGAGATATATAAAGGTATAAAAGTTGTTTTACATACTTCAATGTTTTAAGTATTGTAACATATTTTAGTAGTGTAAAGTAAAAATATCCCAAGTTCATTCTGCAATACACTACCAAAGTTCACTACATAAAAAGATTTATTAGAACAAACAAAATATGCAAAATACACAAGTGTGTTAGTTTATCCAGTGAATATATTTCTTATTTTACATACAACCGACGTATTCTAGTGATGTTAGATTTTTTTAAAATTGTGACCAATGATCTGAATATACATGTATGATATAAGAGAATATAGATATGTTCCTCTTAACACTAAATATTACTAGCTAAACCAAATATTTCTTATATTTTAGATTTGATAAACAAGAAATAAATATATCAAAGAAATCATTTAATCAAAGTGAAAGAGCAACATAAGATTTTTTTGTTTTACATATAAAGATAAAGTTGAAGTTGAGTCTTACGACTTATCGGTACAAACATACAATACAATATACAAAAATGGAAATATAAATATACAAGGCATGTACAACATAGACAGAAATAACGTATGCTGTAGTTTGGAAAGTAGTTGAACAGTTGGAAAGTTGTATAAAATCTATAATATAGAAATAAATACGACAGACCAAAACTATATTACTAATTTTACATACAACCAACTATATATAAATAACAAAAAATAATTCTAGAGTCTCATGAAATCAGTAAGTTTTTATTTATTATTTTTAATTTTGGAAAAGTAATATGAAGTTATATATATCGCAAAACCACGATCTTCCTGTATCCTGGAACCCACATAATCTAAGTACTCTTCATACTTCATATGATTATAGATTTACACTGAAACTTCATATGATTATAGATTTACACTGAAATAAAATTTAAAGTTTTCAAACATATAATATTTATATACCAATATTTAAATTCTATGAATTATCAGTGTCTCATAAATCTAATAGATTGGAAATCAGAGTGTTTTAACCGAGATTTTTATATAGCTACAACTTTTTATTTATATTTGTCTGATATAGTGTAATGTGTATATTTTAATGTAAATTGTTGTATATTATATGCCTCTGATTTGTAACACTCTAATAAAATATCTGTATCTCTATCTGTATGAGTACAGGTATGTTCATAGTAACATTCATGTATCATCATTTAAATTTACTAATCGTCCGAGTTCCCAGTGTAAATAACGTTTTCACGTTTTAATCTGCAAATCACTTTCAATAGATCATGCCCTTATTGTCCTCGCCATCTGTTAAAAATCACATTTTTCATTCATATTTACAAGGTAGATTTGCTCCGTGTTATTAATGTTCCGATTTCCCCGCGGTCTTTTTCAAGTCCGATTTAGGAAATCAAATAATTATCTCTTGATAGAGTGATCAAACGCCTGAGTTGCTACTGGAAATTTTACACACTTTAACAAATTAACTAATTGACACCAGTAACGATCGAGTTCAATGCGCGTGAAGTGTAGAAACGACCGGTCATTCTGGTCAATGTGTGCCTTATGGACATTGGTCATTTCAACTTTTCGAATGAAAAGAAAACTTAGAAATAGTACAATGAAAATATGGTGCAATTGCATTTTCATAATCTCTTACAAATTACAGGAAGAAAATCATGATGGGACGGTTCATTATGTCGGAAACGAAGGCGCCGACGAGAAAACAGCGGGCTAATATATTTCTCTCTGTAGGCGAATTGTGATTGGCCCAGACTTTGATACTGACAGCTGCTATGGCTGTCGGCGCGACCTTTGGGCGGAGCTACTGGAAAGAGTAAATATTACAATCGCTAATAAATTGATATAATCAGAAATAAACGTTTAAATGATCCCAAAACAAGTTGCAGATTGATAAAAGCTAAAAGTTTTGTAGAGATTTATCATTACCTATAAGTCAGGTAGTTGTCATATTCAGCAGCAATTATTTATCCACGGCAAGCAAGTAAATCGGTATCACTAAATCGAATAGCTTGCTTCATATTTATAATAATATGCTTAATATCGAATAATTGCTAATTTTTGGAAGGAATGACGGAACTTGCTTTGAAAGAAATCAGACACATGTAGTGCTTACATAAAACGTGTTAATTTGTTTTATCAGGGCACAGGAATACAGTAGATGCCAATAATCATATTTATAAAAAAAATAATTATAATTCTGGAATTATGAATTTCCATCATCCATCGTATGCGTTTGGTGTTTCTGCGGGTGCTTTAGGACTCACGGCCTCGCCATTTTCAGCCACACCAATAGCACATAGCGGCTCAGACAGAAGTCAAAGAACTCCATTTGCAATTCAGGAACTTTTAGGACTTGGAAACAGTCAAGAATCTGAGAGACCTAGAGTAACAGCACAAAGTGATCCAATATTAACTTCTTCATATCTGGCTTCTTCTTTAGCCAGCTCCTTTAGCCCAGTTCGAGGAGGGACAATTCTCAAGGACACTCATTCAAATCTGCCATATTCTTGGAGATCATCTTTTATAAATGCTTTGCATGGCTCAGCCCAGTCGGTTTTCAACCTGAGTACGACGCCAAATAGTTTTTTATCAAAAGAATCGGAGACGAAATCAAGTAAGTATAATATTATAAACGTAGTAAATATATAAAGTTGCATTTTTACTTATCAATGTAGTTCGTGTTAAATGATTTTTTTCACCAATTTGATAATTTTACAAATATGTTAAGAAATTGCGTTTGTCAATTTTTGTTTTTGTATACAACGTTCTGATCTGGGATGTAAACATTTCACTGTTTTCTTTGTCCTCTGTAAATCCCCATGATTGTTATCTGTTAAAACAATTCGTGTGTATATTCCAATTCTGTGTTGTTTCCGTCACACGATGAACAATTAAACGCACTAAACAAAGTTACTTATTCAGAAGCTATTTCCCGCCAACTTTTCGCGTCGCTCAAGCCCCCGTTTCAAGCACTAATTAAGGCCAAAATTAGAGCACACACATTTCCTTGGAATTTATCAAACTTAATCTTATTGTCAACATGATTACTAAAATATTTGTGGTATTATAAAACCATTTATTAAGTCAAAAAAGGAACAGATAAAATCTAAACATGGACATATTCAAGGGGATATCAAGACTTATTTTCCTCACAAGAGCGTGTGTTTTCCGCTAGATACAGATAACTAAATAGAGATACTTCTTTCCAGTTCACAAAAATATGTATTATACGATTTGAAGTGTCCACGTGGATGTATTTTAAGTATAATTTGAATAGAATTTCACAATTTTAAAGCGTGCGCAAAACGGGGTGACCTTATTTTTTCAGCGTATTTCTCATCTCAGGACGTTATTTTGTGCAAGGTTCAACTCACAAACAGTCGACAATGCAATATCATTTTACTAAAAATTGTGGAAGAATGAATTTTTACCACCAAAGATATCCTGCGATGATAGAGTTAACTGCTTTTTCAAATTACACGAGACGTCAATTTGTACCGGATTCTCTAGCGCGTAGATCATGTTTTACCAGGGGAATTAATGAATTGGACTTTGATCAACTAACTCCACTGACTTATTATGGAGTTCTAGGTTAGTTTCTGTTTTACGTTTTAATTTCATCTTTCTTTCATTTTATTCAGTTGTCTGTATAAAAATGTATTTTTGTCGTCAATAAACAGGTGTTTTTCTATTTAATAAGTATTTTTAGGTGAAGGAGGAAATGCTTATAATTTAAAATATACTTGATATCTATATCAGTTTACAGTCTCTTCCATTTTCAAACGAAAAAAAATTTATACGACTTAAGATTTTGATGTTACTTTTGTCTAGAAGAAATATAATATAATTGCTACAAGCAAAATTATTGCACAGGAATATTAATAAGTCAACCCGTGCTTGTTGATATTTAAAAAGTTCATTGATACAATGAGCATCACGATTATTGAACCGACCATCTTTTATAAAATATGTTATTATTTCTTTATTTGTAACATTCAGTAAAATAAAGCTGCAACATAGATACACAAATGCATTACTTTGTTCCTCTCCACTATAAAGTCTTAACTTAATTGCGTGTACTAAAACTTTGAAGCAGAGATATGGAATACGAAATGATTTCACGGTGATTTCCTCTCCCATTCTTTTTGATGTATACATTCGCAGGGAGTTTGACACTTGTATATTTACATTTTACACTGACACAACCCCAGTATTAAGTAGCACGGAGAGGGACAGCGTACTAACCACTTGACCCACCGTTGTCCACAGAGGTTAATCCGACTCCAGACAGATGATCTCTCTTGCCATCCTCGTGTGACCCCTGACGGGAGGTAATCTCCCACGGACGGGGGTAATACACGGGCGGTGCAACTAATTGTGTTTTAAAAAATGTTTATTCTTCTTTACATATACGACATAGCGAACAAAGTTGAACATCATATTAGCTTTATCTTTTTATGACTACCATATGGCCTTGGGTGCCTTTTGTATTAAAAAAACTTTACATAAAAATATATGATGTTTAGATAAATTTCAATTAGGTTTTTTGTCTTTTTGTTTTCACATTATGCATTTATCAAAATTATATTCGTTAGATTGCATATGTTCCTCGGGGACCTAATTTAGTCAATAAACACATTCTATCCTATTTCGTATTCAATAAACATATTCTATTTTATACTGTACTCAATAACAATATTATATTCTATTTTGCGTGTTGTGTATTCAATAAACATATTCTTTTCTATTGTGTATTCAATAACCATATTCTATTCTATTGTGAATTCAATAAACAAATTCTGTTCTATTGTGATTTCAATAAACAAATTCTGTTCTATTGTGATTTCAATAACCATATTATATTCTATTGTGCATGTTGTGTATTCAATAAAAAAATTCTGTTCTATTGTGAATTCAATAAACAGATTATATTCTATTGTGAATTCAATACACAAATTCTTTTCTATTGTGAATTCAATAAACAGCTTATATTCTATTGTGTATTCAATAAAAAAAATTCTGTTCTACTGTGAATTCAATAAACAGATTATATTCTATTGTGAATTCAATAAATAAATTCTATTCTATTGTGAATTCAATTAACAAATTCTTTTCTATTGTGAATTCAATAAACAGATTATATTCTATTGTGAATTCAATAAAGAAATTCTATTCTATTGTGAATTCAATAAACAGATTATATTCTATTGTGAATTCAATTAACAGATTATATTCTGTTGTGTATTCAATAAACAAATTCTGTTCTATTGTGAATTCAATAAAATAATTCTATTCTATTGTGAATTCAATAAACAAATTCTGTTCTATTGTGAATTCAATAAACAGATTATATTCTGTTGTGTATTCAATAAACAAATTCTATTCTGTTGTTTATTAAAAACGTATTATATAAAATTGTGAATTAAATAAACATATTTTATGCAATTGTTTATTCAACAAACATATTCTATTCTAATGTATGCAATCAATAAACCTATTCTATTCAAAACGTATATTTAATTAACATATTCTATTCTATTGTGCATTCAATTTGATAAGCTTATTATATTCTATTGTGTTTTAGTAAGCATATTTTATTCTTTTTTGTATCCAATAAACATAGTTTTAACTATTGTCTATTAAATAATTTTTTTTTTATAATGTTTTCTTTTAAACATGCATTTCTTTTGCACCGTTTGTTGCATTTCATGTAAAACAAAAGATTTGTCAATGACGCATACCATTTCATCGTCTTCCTTAGTTACGTCATCCTTATCTTACATCATCGTTGACCCGTCCAAATTCATCTACATTTCTGAAGTGTCGTTTGAAGAAACTATTTATTCAGTCACGAGATCCGTGTTTCTTTCTTTCTTTTTCATGTTGGTACTATACGTATGTCATAATGTTGTTTTATAAGGCTATATGTTATCAATTACACCAGTAATAACTAAGTATATGGCAATGATTATTACAGAGGAAATAGGACGCCGACGACGACGACGACGACGGCAATAATAATAATAATAAAAATAATAACTCAATTTCAATTTCTTTATTCTCGTAAACTGAAATGATACAGTAAAGAGACAACAATAACAATAACCATTGCACATAATGTAAATATACACCTCTCTCTCTCTCTCTCTCTCTCTCTCTCATAACATGTACTCACACCGACGTATCATACAAACAATGAAAACACCCAAGTGGTGCCTACAGATACTCACAAAAAAAGAATTTTAAATCCAGATCCTGCATGCAAATATATATGCTAGAAAAATTACTAAAAGGTCTATTAATATATCTCTGACAGACCGACTTTATATTTTGGGATTTAAGGGAAATTGACAATATAATCTTTATGTTTGCACAATATTTGATTTGTGAATTAAACTATTAATTTGAGTTTTCACATTATTTTAGAAGCTTCCATGCATATCTATAAAAAGACATCCAAAAAATATAAACTTAATTTTAAGCGCGAAATCTTAGTTCCCAGGATAAATGTAACACACTGTTGGTGGGGTTAAACTGTAAAAGGAAGTTAACTATTTTGGGTAAAACGGACGTCTCTCTGATTATCCAATAAAACTCTTTTCTTTTTACCTCATTTATTTTCAAAGGTTTCTGTAACTGCCATTGCTGTCAAATTATTCTCGCTGAATTGAAGTCTTTTTGCAATTTGGAGAAGCACAACAGTTAAGAATACGCAAATGGCAGAATTAGGCATCATGCTCCGAGCTAAAAATAACTTTACCAGTAGACTAAGCCACTGTAAAATCATGTTATTTACGCTCCGCCACCAATTAATGGATCAGCTTCGTTAATTGGTCTAAAAGACAGATGCTTGTTTTTCAAATATGTAGTTTTATTAGATATATGTTATAGTATTTATACCGATCTCAACGCAGTGGTTAATAGTCTTCTTTCATTTAAATTACCAGTTCTTCAGAATTTGTTTTATTTTATTACAACTTAATGCAATTCTAACGATGGCAATAATAGCATTTTTTGCAGGTTCAATCAATTGTGTTTGGTTGATTAATTTTACTTTAACCGCTTTGAACCGCTAGCTTGCTTTTAAAAAGACCTTATCTATAACATTAGCGCACTTTTCTATCCGATCAACCTTCGTCCGCCCCTGGGGTGGGGCAGCATTGGAATTAAACGCTCGAGGTTCCCTCACCTAGATAATTACATCCTTGTCATGTTAATGTCGCTTACCTGTCTCGGTCGCCTCCCGGAACTATGGGATTGACTCATCCGCGCACGTGCGTTAGTCCGACGGGAAAAACAACGCCGTTCTTTGAAACCAATCCTTCCGCTTCGAGGGTTTTACATGTTCCGAACGAGATGAAGATAGTTCTGAAATTACGGTTAATTACAAAAGCTTTCCCTTTCATAATAAATTGGTCTGTGGTCGGTTGGGATGTTGATATAAGATCACGTAAAAAGATTATGCAGCACACTTTTGGTTTCCAAAAAATCATCAGTTTATGACGCTTTCGTGTTTTTTATAAGCCACCTTGTGATTAAATACGATGATTATGGGGTGTATACCTGTCGTAACCGTTACTGTTATTTTGTGCTAATTGGTTTTTATTTAGAGATTGTTCAGTTCAGTTTCATAAAAGACATTTGAGAAAACATTATTGAAATTATATCTACATACTATTATATTCTACATCTCATAATTTTTACACTATATGTTTATATACAATTTAGTTTAATTATATGCTACATCTCATAATTTATACACTGTATGTTTTATATATAATTTAGTTTAATTATATTCTACATCTCATACTTTATACACTATATGTTTATATACAATTTAGTTTAATTATATTCTACATCTCATAATTTATACACTATATGTTTGTATACAATTTAGTTTAAATTGTGCTCTTCTCCCTTTTCTCTAAATGTTTTGTACATATATATACTGTATAATTAAGTTTTGAATTAAATTCTGATTAATGCCACGCCACGCAACGCTTTTTAAATATTTTGAGATCAATTAATTATGAAAATAAGATTCTCAGTAATGGGTGTGTAAAACTGATACCATTTGTGTAATTTTACTCGGTCATATATTCTCTTATCCGCGGCGTCGATATGATCCGAGTCCATGTAAGGATATTCTCTGTTTAGTGAACATAATATATATCAAATTTAAAATAATTAAACATAAACTACATGTATTTGTATAAAAAAAAATTTATACCGACTAGTTCTTCTTTATGATATTAACGTTGGTGAAAATGAGTACATTTCGTCGTTACGAGTGACTGCAGTCATATAGGTACAGCTGTAAAGCACACGTCACAGTCATGGTATATTGTTTTCCAGGTTTGGACTCGAGCTACAGTGAAAAAACGAATTTGGATAATATTGATAATAATAATTTGAACAGTAAAAAGAAAAAGAAGAAGAGGCGACACAGGTTTGTTTTTATGTATATTTATGAAAATATTACTATTGTAAATTGCATAATATGAAATCCTATTTTGTCGAATTATTTCAAATTTCAAATATTGTACCAAGTCATGTAATTATTACAAAAAGGTCGTTTAGATAGATTTGGAATTGTTGAAATCTGTTTTTGGTAAATTCTTATTATTTTGCTAAAATTAGAAACAGCGTGTTTGTAGATAATTCGTTTTGTGCATGTCTTTGAAATAATTAATAGTTTTCTTCGTCTTAAAATAAAAATGTAATTTTTTTTATTATTAATTAAGTAAGTGACAACGAAAAATGATCGCAGCGGTTAAAATATATATATATCTTAAACTTTTGG
The DNA here is from genome assembly GCA_032359645.1 of Pododesmus macrochisma. Classification (NCBI taxonomy): domain Eukaryota; kingdom Metazoa; phylum Mollusca; class Bivalvia; order Pectinida; family Anomiidae; genus Pododesmus; species Pododesmus macrochisma. The sequence goes on from JAUMGZ010218652.1 coordinate 8,979, forward strand.
GTATAAATTTAGACCTTATAGTGTTGTTAACCGAACTAAAATGTTAGATGCACATTATGGTGACATTTAAACATGACATTACACATAATGGCCAATTATAATAGAGACAGACTGTGAACTTCCTACTGCATGCTGTTCTATATTACAGAATGTCGTTAAATCAGGCAAATTAGTTTTATCCTTGTTTTAGATAATTTATTTATGCCGTGTGACATTATAGTGCGATTCTCCAAGGAAACTCCTTACATTTACACACGGATACCCTTTGTATGGAATACAACAGCAATCATTGGCATGATCTTTTATAGAGCTAATTGTTTTACGCGCTGTCTTTATTCTTTATAAATGCTTTCTCTTATAAACAGATGAGGCGGGTGCTTTCTTTGCGGTCCATGATTCTTTACTATGGGGTGCTTTCTACGAGGTCCGTTCTTCGTCAGAATGAGAGGTGCTTTCTTTGCGGTCCGTGTTTCGTTGCTATGACTAGAGTGCTTTCTACGAGGTCCGTTCTTCGTCAGAATGGGAGGTGCTTTCTTTATACAGTCCGTGTTTCGTTGCTATAATGGTGTTTTCTACACCGGAGTGACACGGAGGCATCGCGGCGGGTGACACAGGTGTCGCAGGAAACACTTACCATATCGCGAGCACCTGGTTAAGCTTCTAGTTTTTTAATAGAAGTTCGTGATGTTTCCATTGTTAGTAAATAAATGTATATTTGGTTAATTTGTCTGTGTGCGTCCAACGTTTTCTTATTGTTTGCCAATGTCCATGGACCTACGCCTTAGAATATCGTCTTGGTTTTTCGATTTACTATTCTACGAGATCCGTTATAAAGTCTGCTAAGTTCGTTTTATACATTACGACGTGTTTTCACCGAAGGTATTTATTAGTGATTGGTCATACAAGTTCGGATTTTTGTCGTTAGATTACTACATGTACTTTCACGCAATCCGTGATCTCAAATCATATACTTCGAAATACATGTAAACAAAATTTTTAATGTGCATATTCTTTGTAAGACTCAACTTATTTTAATAAAGATAATTGAAGCTGTTTCTAGCGGTAAAGATAACTACATATTCGATGTCGATGATGATAACAATAAAGGCGGTGATGATAAATATCTTTCTCAAATGTTAGTGTATTGTAATGTTTTCATCAGATAAAACCTATTAATAATGTTGAAATAAAGTCTCCTCTTTAGATCTGTCATGCTATGCAGTAGATGTAGTCCACCCCGTTGTCTTGTGACACATCGAGTCTGACGGACAGCAAACAGACTTAAAATGGGATAAATTTATTCTATTGACAGATACTAATTAATACGAGCACGATCGTCGTATCGTATTGTCATTTTTTCGCATTTTCATGCAATTTTACAAAACCATATTGCCCTATTAGACATTTGTATAGTGTTATTGGCAATTAATAAATTGCACGTGGAACGGATCCATTTGGCGATTAGTATAGATTAGTGTTATAAAGTCACACAGAAAACCACATTTGTTGAAAGGAAGCAGTTTCTGTTGGTTTGTTTCATAGCGGCGTGGCAAAAACACGCGTATTTTATCAATTTTAGGTTGAGAAAGACTAATTTTGGCCAATTTGTTAGTCGTCGCTAATCAATACCATTCCGACGTGAGACAATGTTGCTACGGATATTTCAATTTCCGATTAGGGAAATGAATTAGCTCTACTAATGGTGCGGACATTTTTTCCAGGATTTTCAATATCTGTGTGTCCTTTGTTCATATTATAATTAAGACAGAATGCTGTCAGCTTATAAAACGCGCATTGCATTCCAACGATACTCGCGATAGTACATAGCATAGATTATTCCCTCTCAATCTCTCTATATTTGTATATGACAAAATATAAAATGAGGAAATGTGGAAATGTGTAATCTCATAACTTCATGTGGAATTTGAGCTAAAAGTACAGTTTAAGTTCGAGTATATATATATGTTTATATATTGGCATATTCCTTCCATCAAAACTATACATTTCACTACGTACATTATTATGTTTATATTTGAATAGTTGCCTATTTGTTCTCGGTTATCAAAATATAAGTTAGCTTAATAAGTGGTTTTTTTGTTGTTGTTGTTGTTGTTTTAAATGTACTCTATTTAATTATTCAGAATATTTTTACAAAGACTATTTTGAACAGAGGTTCCGACTTTGACAGTGCTCATCTGTATTTAAAAGTAGGCGAAGGAAAATCTAAACAACGGACTTTTTGTTATTCTTACCCTGTTTTATCAAATTATGTTTTGTTTGCGTACGCCAAAAATAGTCATAATGCTTCAACACTTTTTTATATCTAGTTTGCGTTTCATATAAATTGTTCAAATACATTTGAATTTCTGATTGTAGAACTATTTTTACCAGTTATCAACTAGAGGAATTGGAGAAAGCGTTCAAAGAGGCCCACTATCCTGACGTCTATGCTAGAGAGGTGTTGGCCCTCAAGACAAGCTTACCCGAAGATAGAATTCAGGTACCAAAATAACTTTATTTTTTCAAAACTATTTCCCGTGTTCAAGCACACCACTTGAGCACGTTAAAGAACACCAGGTGCGAACTTTGGCTTATCGCACATGGGTTTTAG
>JAUMGZ010218663.1:0-21903 GCA_032359645.1 Pododesmus macrochisma
TAACCAGGCAGTCGAATGACGTACTATATCATTGACCTTTTGTAGAGGGTGATGTATGCCTGAATTATATTTACCATTCTTTATAGCGCAAATGTAACATGTGTGCATATGCGTGCGTATTGATATCGGCGTCAATAATGGGGTACCTCTATTCTCACAACTAATGCATTTTGTTGTTCCTTCACTTTACTTTTTTGAATATGTAATTGTTAGCACCGTCTTTATCATAATGTTCTAGTGTTAACCCTGTCTGAATCATAATGTTCTAGTGTTAACACTGTCTGAATCATAGTGTCCTAGTGTTAACACTGTCTGAATCATAATATCCTAGTGTTAGCACCGTCTTAATCATAATGTTTTAGTGTTAACACTGCCTGAATCATAGTGTCCGAGTGGTAATACTGTCTGAATCATAATGTCCTAGTGTTAACACTGTCTTAATCATAGTGTCCGAGTGGTAACACTGTCTTAATCATAATGTCCGAGTGTTAGCACCGTCTTAATCATAATGTTCTAGTGTTAACACCGTCTGAACCATAATGTCCTAGTGTTAACACTGTCTGAACCATAATGTCCGAGTGTTAGCACCGTCTTAATCATAATGTTTTAGTGTTAACACTGTATGAATCATAGTGTCCGAGTGTTAACGCCGTCTTAATCAAAGTGTCCGAGTGCTAAAACTGTCTCAAAAACATAATGTCCTTGTGTTAACACTGTCTTTATCATAAAGATCGTTTTCATCATTGATGTACCTTCGTGATAAACGGTCGTTCTACTACACGTGTCAATAATAACTAGATCAGATGACCAATGTAAGATCAATCTTAATATGGCGGCGGTAGATCGGTCAATGATGTGCTCAAATCGACGAGTTGACCACTAACAGTTGTTCACGCTCCCATGTGCTCTTTTAAAATCAATCACGAACGATGGGACATCGATGATGCGGTATTTTTTGTTTTTAGATTCCATTGACATTTCTTTGACCGTCTTGTACACGTTTCATCAAAGTCAATACATAGAGATATTGATGTTACTACTTGGTCTTTGTCAATACATAATATCGATGTAACTACTTGGTCTTGGTCAATACATAGAAGTATCGACCATTCTACTAAGTCTAAGAAAGGTCAAGTAAATGTCGAGTAGAAGACGGACAGGTTTTTCGTTTGAACAACAAAGTAGAAATCACGCGGGGTTACAACAAGTGTTGTCGAGACTTTGATATCCTCTTGATGTAAATCTGTGTGTGAGTACACGGGGATGAACATTATTGATAATTATATGGTATACATACACGTAAAACTGATCCGTGTCTTATTACATTTAATTATATTCTCTGAAAACTTGTTATGATATATACCACCTGGTGCATTGAGACTATCATATGGTGTATTGAACATCAGATATACCCTGCATAGCTAGCACAGATAAAAAGACACACATAACAATTAGCATGCCATACAACCTTATCGGCTATTTACCACCTTTTTTTTATTATTATCCCCAGACCTCACAAGGATACCAGTGATGGGGCCACTGGCTTATCCTTTTACATATATACAAATATCATTCTAATTAAACATAAATAAACAATATAATAATAATTAAATGTTATGCAGAAGCATTGTAATAATTGTATATTATATATTGAAGAAATATTATAATCGAGTTTATATCAATGCAAGAGATAGCTAATGATAGAAACGGAAAAATTAACAAACTCTTCAAGTTGCCATTTTTTGAAAAAAAAAATCCATATAAAATATACATAAAGAATACTAAATACATATGTACATAAAAATTTACCGTAATTTTAAACTCATTTGATATTTGCATTTGTGAAAGTAAAAAATATTGCATACCAGAAGCGCATGAATCGAGGCTGACGGATTTTTTTTAAAAGGTATAGGAAAAGAGAAAAAAGAAAAAAGAGCAGAAAGATAGATATAGGAAAGGAAAGAAAGAAAGACGACAAAACAGTGTAACCCTACCATAAGGCATAGTGAGTTGTATTGTATTGAATACATTTCTCCATTAATCAAACATTTTTTAAATCTATTTTGAACTGAATAAAAAAAATAAAAATAAAAAACTATATTCGAAAAATAAATGTAAGAATAAAAGAAGGAAGGTAACTGTAAGATGTAAAAAAAAAAAAAAAAAAATAATACAGGAATCAGTTACAATTATTATCTTACAAAGGGGAGATAACAACGTGTATCTCAGTGTTTAAGTAAAACTTAGAAGAACATATAGGTTATTTAAAGAAAGTTTATGATTATTATACTGTGTTAAAAAATGTAATCCAAGAATCCAACTCTGTTTGAAAATCTATACCCTTCAAAGGGATCGTATAAGATGTTTGAAAAGATTTGAAATAACTTTTAAGATAGTTTTTTAACGATTAAGTTAAGACTTATATTTTGTTGTTTACACTTGTAAATATAATATTTTAGCCATATAAGGATGCAATTATTTGGTAGTTGTATCTTTATTGAATAGAAAAACCAAAAAATAAAAGTTTCCCTGTTTTAGTCTAGTGTCATGTTTTTATGACTCAAAACCATTTCAAATTCTTCCAATAAATTCTGCACTTTTAAACATTCCCAGAGAACATGCTGTATAGTTTCAATTTCATTTTTACAGAATGTACACTTTTTGTCATATGTTGGGTCAATTTTATTTAATAGGTAATTTGTACCCAAAATATAATGGTTTATTCGGTATTGAAACCATATCATTTTAGAATTTTTACAAACTTTAAATGGTATCATAAAAAAAATTTCCCAGTTTTTATCTGAGATACAGGGATTAAAAATTATATTCCATCGTTCTTTCCCAGATGGGTTTGTTTTTAAAGTACTTATAAGCAATGAATACATATCTTTAACCTCTTTTCTATTCTTGTAAAAGATACTGAATGTTGATAATGGTAAAGGAAAGTACACTTTTGGACACTGACTTGTGTTAACATGATATGATTTTATACAATTAATTAATCCGTAATATCTCAAATAGTTGCTTTTATATCAAATGTTTGTTTGAAATCTTCGTAAGATAAGAAATTATTATTGAAATTAAGTAGGTCACTTACTCTCTGAACACCCTACTCATAATATTCTTTATAATATATGGGTTTACGATTAATGCAAAATAACTCATTGTGCCATAGTGGTTCAATAACAAACTGCAAAATGTCAAATTTAAAATCTACAGTAATCAGATCAGATATTTTTTCCAAATATTAAACTTTTCTTTCCAAAATAAGTTTGAACAGGTATCACTACAATGCTTCATATATTCACCCCCACAAGTAAACAATAGTTTCAAATCAAAGTTTGAATCAAATATGATTTTCCATTTCCCACCTCCAGTGAGGTATCGTCTGATCCAACTGGATTTTAAAGCATTCATAAAAGATGGTAGGTCTAAAACTTTCAATCCTCAATATTTATAGTCTTGAATAACAATATTACGTTTAACTTTGTCTGTTGGGCTATCCCATATAAAATTGTACATAAGAGTATTTAGCTCCTTAATGAAAGATGGCTCAGGGTTATTTAGGGTAGTAAATAGATGTCCAAAGATTAAACTGTGAAATTAGGAGACTTTTAAAAACTGTATTCCTACCTATAGGTGTCAGGTTTCTTCTATTCCATGATTTTATTAGTGCTTTCAATTTTACTAATTTTTTATCGTAATTCGTTTTTGTCATCCTAACTAGGTCAACATTGAAATAAATTCCAAGCATAGTGAAACTTGTTTAACCCCACTGCAGTTTATGATCTTCGCATAGTATTTCATTTGAATATTTTTTTACCCTTTCCAAGTAACTTGCGTTTTATTGATATTAATGTTTAGACCCGAAAAATTACCAAAATGTTTTATTTCATTAAGAGCTTCTGCCAATGACGTTTATGATCCATTTAAAATCAAAGAGGTATCATCAACACATTGTGATAATTTAATTTCTTTATTATCAATTGATATTCCTATAATGTTTTTGTTACTGCGAATTTTTATCGCTAAAATTTCGACACAAAGGATAAAGATGTAGCCAGCTATAGGATCCCCCTGACGTCATGAACGCCCAATATAGACAGGGTTTGAAAAATTACCACCTTGATTAACTACAGAGCTAATATTGGTTTGAAAGAGTTTAACCAACTTTAAAATATCATGACCAAAATTAAAGAATCTAAGTGCTTTTTGAATTAAGTTCCAAGAGATAGTTTCAAAGGTCTTTTTAAAATCTATTAATAAGAGTAGCCCTGGCATATTTTTTGCTTCCAACAATTCCATGATGTCAAATATTAACCTTATATTTTCCTCTATATACCGCCCATTTAAAAAAAACCTGTTTGATCCCTGTTGATAAGATTATGCAATACAGATCTAAGTCTTCCTGCTAATGTGACGTCATTATACAGTACACAATAATGGCGTAATAATTAAGCATTGAACTGCTTTCGCGCTTCATGTTGAGTTTGCCTTTGTCCAGTTGGCATTCATATCACCTATGAATGCAAACTGAAAGCAATTCAATACTTATATTTACCATTTGCTATCCCAATGTAACAAACTAAACGGTAAAAGCAATGGGAAACTAAACGATAAGCAATGAATGCCAATTAAATTTGGTTGGGATATATATGTAGTGGCATGGCCATGCGATGGTAAATATTTAAGCATTGAACTGCTTTCAGTTGGCATTCGTAGGAGATATTAGCAACGGGATCGTCTTTCTTTCCCCTAATCAAAGAAAAATAAGTAATTGTCGCTGATAGAGAGAATCGCCCGTCTCCCAAACATACACATATTTCTCGCACTTTTTCCACAAAATAAAGCATTCACAACATTTAAAGACTTGCAGTTTATGTAATTATGAATAATGTATGATTTACTATTTTGATCTTAAAAACATCCGTATCTTGGATGTACGGACGTATAGCACACTTATGTTCAACAAACGGTTGTTGCGGTTGTTGTGTGGTTAAACGTGCGGTCATTGCTGTGCTAGGCGACGTCGGCCGAAGGCTTTGTGACTTCGATCCCTGCTCGGTACCGGAATTAGACGTTACTATGTAAATGTGTAGAAGTGGCTATGTCACTCTATTTACAATATTAGAACTTTCAACGACGTTAATATTGTATATATAATTATCTATATCTTCTGGACACAGAACGATACTGAGATACATTTTTCACATATGATATTTGTTCAAACTTCCTGTTACATACATTTGAGCTTGTTTAAGAATTTAAAATCCAAGATTGTCGACGTTGCAGCCATCTTGAAAACCGAGTTATCGCTACTCCATACGAATGGTTAGTGCTTCGAACACGAGACTTTCACTGTCAGTCTCATTTTGTTTTGGAGATGGCCTTGGGTGAAATTTGTAAACTTGAAATTATTTTACATATGTAAGAAGGTCAACGGCGGATATCTTGTATTATTTTTTTTCTCACAAAATTGCTCCTACATTAAAGTTAGCTAACCTGTATGGTGGCTGATAGATACCATTTCGACTTGTCAAGGCGACAACCCGAGAATAAGTAGTTCTGAAATCTCGGGTTGTCGACTTTGGAAGGTACAACCCGATAATTAGTATTCTTAAATTCCATGTTAGATACTAAATCTTTGGTTGTCGCCTCGATAACTCGAGATTTAAGGATACTGATTCTCTGAGTGTCGTCTCGACAAGTCGAGATTTAAGAATTACTTATTCTCGGGTTGTCGCCTCGACAAGTTGACAAGTCGAAAAGGCATAAAGTAGCCACCATAGAACTGACAGTATTCTTGATAATCTTGTTATTGCTGCTCCTCAGGAATGTTTAGTGTTACAAACATGTGACTTGTTTGGAAAAATATTCCACAATTGTTTAATTAGGGGGAAGTCTTGAATATCTTCTTATAATATCAAATCTTTTTGATTTTGCATTTCTCAACCTACGTTTACATGGTGATTTTTCCTTTGATTTAAAGCTAGGAATCCAAAATATCTCCTAAAATTATTTCCAGGTTTAGTCTCAATATCTTCGTTGTCTGTCAATTGCTACAACGTATACATCATTTGTATTTTAATGGTAAACATCGTCTATTCTTAAACTGTATGTCCTATCAGGAACTTTCAATACTGAAAGAATCTGAAACATTGACATACAGATACCTTTACCCTGCGTATGATACACGTAAGAAAGACCAAGATATCGTGGACACAGTGTTGTAAACAGCGTAATAGACAAGGTTTGAAAACAAGCTTACACGATTTAATTCCGACGATTTCTTTATTTACTTTTAACATTTTAAGCTCATCAGTTTAACAACAAAATATGAAAACAAACATATATATTATACACAACACAAACATCCATTGCATATTTTTTGATTCACTTGAACATTTTCCAAGCTTCGTTAACTCAGTTAAAATATTGTGCTTAAAATTTGCACAACTTTATACTGCATATTTATTGGTTACACTGTAAACATTGTGTTTTGTTGTTACACTATTAACATTGTCTGCAGTCTATTTTGTTGTTGTAATGCACATATGGCTGTTTTCTATATTTGCACTGTAAGCACTTATCATTTGACATGTTCGATCTTACACCAGTTACTTTGTTTTGTTGGTAGGTCGTATGGGCGAAGTCTAATCAACTGGGTTGCGCCGTGAAGCACTGTGAACCATTGAAATATAAAGACAGACATGGAAGAGAGAAAATCCTGTACAGTGTTGGTAATCTAATGGCATGTCGTTATTCACCAGCGTAAGTCAACACTCACTTCCTATGTACATGTACCCACCGTGGCGAATCGTTACTAGGGGGGACTGGTTATATCGCATGGGAGGCAGCCACAAATGCATGCTTTAATGACAAGGTTGGTTTATATTTTCATTTTCTACTGTTAACGGATATATTGTCTATATTTTGATTGTTGCACGGAATAAAGAAGGTAAAAAACTTGTTCATCGTCCAAACTTGCATACACGTAAGTTTTTGACTGGCAGGTGTCTTTATTGACTGTCGGATATCTTTGCTAATCACCATCCAAGTATTTAAAAGTGTTATATGCAAGTGAAAGCCATAATTCGTACATCAGGCTGTTTTATTAATATGAATTTACAAAGTGAAATAATAACGCTTGGGGAAATGATTTTAAAAGAGCTAGCTTATGCTTACAGATGATTCGAATGAAGTACACTTTGTGTTTAAATGCCAAAATGGCAAACAGATAGTGCCGCTCAGCCACGACTCCACAGTCTATGCCAGTACAACCACCACCAACAAAACCTCGGAGATTAGTCAGCCCATGGTCCAACAAAGAAAGGTGCAATTGACACACTCCAAGGTCTAAACGTAAACATGTGCCTGATTCTGAATGGGAGGATACTGATTGTGAAGAGCTAAACTCCAAGGACGCATACACACAATCTGGAACTGAGTATGTGGTGGAAGAAAGCACCAATCTAATTTTAGAAACCCTCCGGCATCGAAACCTTCAAATGTCTTACTGTGTTGAGGTTCTGAGTATTCGGACCCAGTTGTCTAATATGACGCGGACCTCCCACGAAGAAAGAAACTTGTCGCGGAATAAGTTCCTCCCAAATTTCAAAAACCATATCGTTGCAGGCATGTACCGGATTTGTGTGGAGACAGGGCATCCCAAAAATCGGAAAGTTTCGAGAAAGAGTAGAAATTAGATATTATCTAAAAGAAACTCCCCTGATGAAACTAAACGAAGTAATGTTTCAAAGTCTGTCAAACACCCGGCATTTTCAAACTTGAATAGAGCGTCTAAAATCCTATCCAAGGGGTATCCTCTGATATTAGATTGGTGCACAAAAAATTCCCTTCCAGTTTGTGTGTGTGCGTCCTTTGAGTTTAGTACTTCCCAATCAGTAACCTCCCACTCAGAATCTGCAAAATATCTACGTTTAGATCTGGGATTGTGTCCGCAGGGAGTAAATTGCATCTTTCTTTGGAGGATCATGGGCTGACTAATCTCCAGGTTTTTGTTGTGTGACTGTACAGACTGCGTATAGTCGTGACTGAGCGGCAATATATGTTTGCAATTGGGGCATTTAAACACAACTTTTACCTCATTCGAATCATCTGTAAGCATATACAAGCTTTTTTAAAATCATTTCCTGGCGTTACTGTATCTTAAAAATAATTTCCCCAAGCGTTATTACTTCATTTCAGAAATTCACATTAATAAAACAACCTTATGTAAGAGTTGTGACTTTCAATTGCATATTACACTATTAAATACTTGAATTGTGATTAACAAAGATATCCGACATTCAACAAAGACACCTGGTAACTTACGTGCATGCAAATTTGGAAGATAAAAAAGTATTTTACATGAATGGTTGAACTTATTACATCATTTTGAAGAAAAAAATCTCACAATCGAACTTATTAGAACATTTTGAGAAAAAATCTCTTATTCTTGCCTGTCAAAATAATACTTTTTTCTTCCGTGCAATAATCAAAATATAGACAATATATCCGTTAACAGTAGAAAATGAAAATATCAACTCACCTTGTCATTAAAGCATGCATTTGTGGCTACCTCCCAAGCGTTATATATCACTTCCCCTAGTTACGATCCGCCACGGTGGTACCGGTTATTCTTCTGATTGTGGAATTTAGCGCGTTCGATTTGCGGCCTCATCACACCTGAGACGTTAAAACTTGGTAACTTGAGACACAATTAGCTGAGTATATATATAGTTTAAACTCATATACTAAATACATCAAATGTGTAGTTCTAGTTATAAATTATGAAAGTTATGAACACTTAAAACAACACTTATATCACTAGAAGATAAAATTGACATACAAAGCTACATATTCATAATTTATCATTAAAACTTAAATTTCAGCTATCCAATTAAACCAATGGTTAACTTATTAAAAAAAAAAGAAACAGCCATAATACTTTATACTACATGCACACGCACTATCGTACACAGAATTACACCTAGGGTATGGGCAGACAAGTGACACGGTGAAATCACACCTACACGATATCAGTATAGTGTGACAGCGTGAAGTGTTGTGCCAAAATGTCTGCCGCATGCTATTCATTATAAAAACATACAATTATGCAGTCTTCACTCGTGGGCGCTGACACAATGAGCCACTTTCTCAATATGACCTAGAAATGTGTCGAAAGGGTCGCTAAACCACAACAAAACAAACAATTTCCTCAAGGAAGAAATGAAAATTACATATATCTTCTCTTGAATTGAAATATCTTTGTTCGAATCAAGATATCTTAATATGTGACAAAGATAACTGAATTCTCAGCAGATATCTCTATTATGATTATAAATATCATAATTTTGAATGTTAATTTCAGTATTCACATTTGTAATTCAGATGTGGACTCCAATTGACATAGATATCATATTTACGAATCAAGATATCTATATTCTGAATTAAGATTTCTTAATTACCGTCATACTGTATATATCTGCAATCATTATTAAATTTATCTATATTCCGAATGAATACATCTAATTGGAATGTAGATACCCAATCGGCAAACCTCGGGTGAATCCGTTACTCTTATTCAAACCTCGGCTGTACTATGGTCGGTGATATGTGTCTACACCGCACATTTCTTTGCCGGAAGAAGACGCTTCGCACAGTGCATTGCACCTTAAGTTCTTTTTTTATAGAAAAAAGCGACCTTTTAAGAATAAATATTACGTATTTTAAGCTCGTATGAACATTGTTTTTATAGCGCAGTTGTCAAGGAGATTTTTAAAATTATTTATTTGAAATTACCGAAAGTAGTTCCAATTACAGCCTTCCGTTTAACGGACGAGGTTAGATGAAGTACATGAGGTACACGGAAACGGCCGAAATTGCGGCGAGTGTGTAGATACCGAATAAGGATTGTAGCTATTTACATTCCGAATGCAAATACGTGAATAAGACCCGCATTCCTAATGAAGCCACCATTTATTCCGAACGAAGATATATTAATTGGGAGTGTAGATATCCGAATTGGGCTTTAAAGTGGCATAAATACTCCTGCACTATGAAAACAATTACTTCAATTAAACAAATTATTTATAATAACACTATAATAAGTTGATATGTCATAAAATGAATACTTTTAATAAGTTAGATACCAGGGTTCATGCCAGCGAAATATTGAAGAATTCACGAAGACCCGCCTCCTGATCGGCCAGTACCTTTCATTAATTAGTATGCAGACGTAGTTAGGCTGGACAGTGGTATAATTTAAAATAGCTCCAATACCCGTTAAAAGTCCCGTTGTTCCCATGCACACGCATATAAGCCGTGGCAAAACTCACTGTTTCTCGTGCTCAGGTAACATCGTATCCTTTTACACCTACATGTATATCAGTGAATGAACTCTGCCCGATAACATAAACACAAAACACCAACACTGTCTAAATTTCTGTCTCGAGCAATACCCATGTGAAGAAGATTTGGAGGTGTTGTCCAAAATCAACGCCTGTCAGTCATTTATAACTCGGGGCGAATTATAAACTTTAATTATTTTTGAAATTTGGTAACTTTTTGAAGATGTGTGAACTTAAGGTTAGATTAACGAAGATTTACAAACTTTACATGCTTTATAAAATACCCATTTTGAAAATAAATTGAAAAACCAAGCAATAATTACTATTCGTTGGTGTGTATGTATGTATCTTTGAATATGATCTTCATTTCGAATACAAATATCTGAATAAGAAACACAGATATCTACATTTAGAATGATGATACACACAATAAAGTGAAAGTCAGTCAGATGAACGTTTTCATATTTATAAAGTGAAAAGTTTGCTCGGTCTAATTTTCACATAATACTGATTGTTTCGCATCTCTTTTCTTGTGGTAAAGGTTACCATATGCCGAATTGAAATAGAAACTATGTTTTGGTTTTGTTGTACTGTCGTGTTGTCGTTTAGCGTTCCAGACAGCAGGAAAATCTGTATAGTGTTGTCGGTTTTCGTCCGATACAACTATACTTTTGACATTTGTTTCCGTATCAGGTCATTGGCACACGGTTGATAGACGCAACAGTAGATTTCTTCCTAGCGACTATTCACGTGTAGAAATTTAATAGATACACGGGAAACTTGTAAATGCCCTATTCCTAGCTTTAACACAACCGTTAAAAATACAAAACGATAATTACCTGTGTTTTAATTAACATTATAAAATGACTGAATAGTAATGTTGTCATATGTTATATGTTGTGAGATTAAATCTACATCTATCTATTATTCCGTGTTAAAACACTTACAAATAAACAAATCAACTCATTGATAAATCAATTTTACAGGGATAGCAAATTTGTGTCACCCTATTCCTCGATTTATACAATGTACCAACACAATCACGCGCAGTTTCCTGATATTATCATCAGGTGAAATTGTGTTTATTTGATAATTCAGTGATAAAATGACACCAGAGGCTTTTATCTTCCCAGTTACACATGTGATCAAAATTCAGTTCATTATAACTATGAAATTGAAGCTTAGAATTATTCAAATTGCTTTTTACTGGTTCGTTTTAATTACTTGTGTAGCTTTTAAATGGCTTTGATAGCAATTTCGGCCAATTTGAAAGGATTTACATGGTCCGCTGAACCCTTAACGTGTTGTTTTGATAAGAGTACGTTGAAGTACTGTTTGATTGTGGTGCTGGTAAAATCTATAGACAAGTGACTTGTGAATAAACACATGTATAGCACTAGATTGTTTCTCAATCGGATCCCTTCGACCTTTTCCGTAGCATGCTTGAAAAAAAAGACTCAGAGGGAAGCGTATGGATAGCGAAAGAGTTTGAAGTAATACGGCACTATGTAGGTCCGGCTAATAACGTAGCAAATATGTAAACTTAATTTCAAATGCGTAAGTAATGTTCAGTTTAATTTTTTAAATGCCAAAAATTGTTCCAACATGAGTGCAACTTACTTCCGAGATAAGTTCTCTGAAATTTGCCGACTGTTGTCCGATTGGCCTGTCCTCGAACATTAAAGTTGTAAAAATCAATTGTGATTTACACTGATTCCAAAAGAAATAAGTCTAAATTTTATTGAATATAGTTTGTTTTATTGGGGTTTAACGTCCCTTTAACTCATGTATAGGTCATATCGAGACAGTGTCTGCTTGTGACAGCGCGCACTTATGGCGACTTTATAGTGCTGCCTCTCTGAAATATCACGCCGCAGACACATTGACATGCTACTGCACTTGGTCACATTATACTAAAACCGAGACAACCAGTCCTTCTCCTAACCATTAATGCTGTGTGTTAAGCAGGGAGCGAGAAGAGTGCCCAATTTGTACGTCTTTGGATATGGCACCACCAAGATTCGAGCCCGCGACCGCGGATTCTCTTTAACGGTGTACCGACACCACTAGGCCACCGCGCCAGTTATTGAATAAAGAGGTAAAAGATTATACGTTAATGCATACGTATGTTACTTAATGTTTTTTGTACGCGCGACTTCGTATATTACATGTACATTACATGTACACACATACTCAATTACGGGTACACTGAATTTCGGTTAATTGTAAGAAAACAAATATATGTGTCCCTTGAATTTCATTGTTACCGAGTTATGTCCATTTTAAAATGCAGTGTTTTATTTTGTTATATTGTTGAATTGTGTTTCGTGTCGTCTGTCTTGTCTTTGTTATGTCGCTTACGGTATTAGCAACACGACAATATGATAGCACGACATAAGGAAGATAGGCCGCAATCAGGATCAAATCAGTTTATAATGTAATTGTATTGTTCTGACATACATTTGTTCAGTTGACAGAACATCTCTGTTGATAATATGATAACACAACCTCTTTGTATCTTCGAAACAGGGGTAACTTGAGATACCAACGACCATACGCCTCGGGACAGTAGCAGGTCCGGAAGTGACGAGAACAATGGAGTAGGGAACTTTCTCTTAACGAGAAACCTTCCGCAAAAAACGCACTATTTTTTGTCTCCTTTATCTCCCGCCAAATTTTTCAAGTTCACACCCTATCTCTAATGACCGATTTTAACGGTTTCCTTGTATGGATTTAAGACATTTTTGTTTGTGACATATCAAAAATAATCTATATTTTCTGTTTTTGACATTAAAAACAGTATTCGACTAAAGATAAGATTGCTTTGACACTGTAAGTGACTAGTAACGGATTTTTCTGAAATTACACCCCTAGCGCGGATTCGGAACACAAAAATATATATCTTCGAAAACTTATCAAATTTTTACAACGTATGTAATGAATCGTCTTCTTAGACGCTACATTGCGTCATCGTTATTTCCCGCCACTTTTGTAGTAATTAATACGGCATTTTCATTGAGTCAGTTTGACGATTTTTTGCATATAAATGTATCACGTTTTGTTAGTAACATGTTAAATATTACTCAAAAGTTATATTTCTGTGATAATTGAATTATTGTTTTAGATTTAAAAGGCAGCAGGGGTTTAAACAACATTTTCCAATTTTTCTTCAAAAACTATTTTTTAACATTCTACAGACGATTCGGTATTAGAAAAATCGTGATTTTCGAAATTTTACCAGAGTGGATATTTATGTGTAAATAATATATCTTGATATCATATAAGAAAAACAATCATAACTGTCTGGTAGGTAGTCTCCACTTAAATACCGTATCATGTTAATCCGTTGTTAGCGCTAGATTTCGTCGTAATCATTTCCCGCCTTTTTATAGGTATGGCCAACATTTTCAATTACTTAGTTTGGCGGGTCCATTATGCTTTTTTCTTGATTAATTTACATGATGCATATTTTTGTGAATCCAACTTTTATTTGTTTCTCAAATAATTAAAATTGTTTGATCCTTGACACATGGATCTAAAAATGATACACACGTTTGTTGTTATTTGTATTGTTGCATCATCAGAAGCTGGATTCATGCAAGCAAGCATATTCTTAAATACGTTTGATTTATTGGGGTTTAACGTCCCTTCAACTAATGTCAAGGTCATATACGTTATCGAGATGATGTCTGCTTGTATCAGAATGCACTTATGGCGACGTTATTGTGCCGTCTCACTGAAATATCATGCCTTAGACACATTGACATGACACTTCACTCTGTCATATTATCCTGACAATGAGCTAACCAGTCCTTCTTCTACCCAGAAATGCTGAGCGCGACAATTGCCCAATTGTAACACCTTAGGTTTTGACACGCAGAGTTTCCAACATTCTAGCCTACAAGCACATAGTGAATTGATGTCCACAATCAAGGATATACCATATTTAAACATCCTTCATATGATGATTTTTGAAAACAGCCTTTTAAGAGTTTGTGGAGATTTCTAGTTAATAGGTTTTTCAAACCCGACAATTTTTTTTTTAAAATGGTCACAACTTTAGCAATTTTTTGTCAGAAACTACTCAAATGCGAACTTCACCCGAAGATTCATATTGACATAATTTTTATAGATACAGTTTTATGAAATTTGAATTTAATTTGGCCAAGATAGGCTCCAGACACAAAGATTGGCAAATATTGAATATTCAACCCAATTCAAATGAACATTCTCACTGCCTATAAGAACTTTGGACTAGTTCTCTCCCTTTGATACACTGCTCTGGGCTCTGCAGTCCTGGCGGAGAGAAGTGAACAAAAGGAGAGAAAACAGTCTAATAGGAAGTTAAGAACTAACTTTTATGTAGGGTAGGGTTATCATAAACACACAATTTGTTTTGAGGGTCATTCAAATTTCAATATGGTTAATATGATGAATTATCATTCATTGTATCTGAAACATTATAATTTATATTCAACCACAAAACTATCAAAATTTACCAATGTTGAACTGTTGCAAGCAGCTTCTGTCAAAACATGTTGAATAAAATATGCAATCTCAATAATCAACTAACCGAATTCAACATTGGCCTGCGAGATCAACTGATTGATATCGTAATAAGCATATTCAATTATAACTTGAATTTGAGAAGAAAACAATAAGTCAAGTGCATATGCCATAAGAAATATAAATTCATTATTGGTCAGAGATATCAAAAAATTGATATATCAACAATGATATAAGTATATTCAATCATAACTTGAACTTGAGAAGAATTAAAACAAGAAGCCCACATTCCACAAGAAATATACATGTAAAATAACTGCAAACTATTTTAATTTTATAGCTTGTACAGGCTTATTTCAATATATCAAAGAAAACACAATACACACAGAAGTAAAATTAGCAATCAACATATACATAGAGTTTAAAAGGACCAGAGAAACAATAAATAATACGGTATGTACACTAATTATTTGGCCACTTTATCAACACAGTACAATTGAATTATAGAACTAAAGGGAGACAATTCCTTGAACCAAAACAATAAAGGAAACAATTTAAGTCTACAACTTACCAATGATATTAATAATGATGTTGCAATAAATATAATAACTAAGAATACAAATATTTATCATTTTAATGTGCAACAAATTGATAGTTTCATCAAAAGTTCAAGAACTGTTCTTTTTCAATGAAATGGAAATGTCAAACTTTTTTTTACACCATGTATTAATGCTCAAAATATATATATGCTTGCTGGATAGTGGATACTAGTCTAGTCATTCTACCTTAAAAAATGACCTAACCTCAAACTTATTGCAACAGAAACAAACCAGGTCGTATTTGAAGCTTATGTACGTGCTTAATAACATACTAAAAATCAAGAATGATCACAGATCGGGAAAATCGCCATTTTGGGTAAAAAATGACAATTTTTATCGAAAATCGTGAAAAACGGGGATTTTCTCGTATGGATGCTATTGTGCAACAAAACACACATTTTTTAATTTGTAAAATGTGTCATAACATACTTTAAATATTAAATTGATCAAAGATCTGAAAAATTGCCATTTTGGGTGAAAAGTAACAATTTTTATCGAAAATCGTGAAAAACTGGAATGTTCTCATATGTATGGTATTGTGCATCAAAACACACATTTTTTTTATTAGTAAAATGTGTCATAACATACTTTTAATATTAAAAAAAGAAATTGAAATATATGTGTGCGTGTATGCACATGTGCACGTGCGTGTGAGCGTATGTTTGCATGTGCGCATATGTTGAAAGGCAAAGTAACCAAAATCTGAAGCAACTATAATTTGTTACAATTTAATTGATCTGTTCAAAACGTAACATACCAATGACAAATGTTTTTAGAATTTTTCTAGTTAATATACATGTACATATACTATTATTTTTATTTTATTTCCTTCAGATTAGAAGTTCATAGATATTAATGGTTCATTCATTCATATTTATCAGTAAAATAATGGTATTAAAACAGAGAATTGTGAAAACAATTCTTATGTTCTAATTTCACAAATTAGTTTCTCGAATTATCGACATCCTTTGATTTCTTAGTTGAGAAAAGGCTCATATTGGTACATTGTATGCAATACTATTTCTTTATAATACCACTTAATTTGTTCAATCCGAAGACACTGAATTTAAGGTTGTTTCAGGGTCATCTACTATTTGGTTAGAATTGAACAACTATTCCCCCTACATTCGCTGCAAGCAATCGAACACTCCAAACCATATTTACGATATGTACATCTTTTAGTGTCGCAGTTTGTTCTGCATTTGCATCTGATGACTTTTAGAAGTTTGTCCGGTGCTGCACCCAAGTCAGATTTGATTGGCATCATCTTGTCATTCACAATGTGCC
Source organism: Pododesmus macrochisma (assembly GCA_032359645.1). Classification (NCBI taxonomy): domain Eukaryota; kingdom Metazoa; phylum Mollusca; class Bivalvia; order Pectinida; family Anomiidae; genus Pododesmus; species Pododesmus macrochisma. The sequence continues at coordinate 16,745 of JAUMGZ010218663.1, forward strand.
AGCCCCAGTCACACGCATTCATGTTTTCGTGTCCTATCCAAGTTTGAACCTGAAAATATGTTCTGAGACTATGATAACGCGCAGCAGCGGATGTTGGTGGTAAAGTGTGTATTTGTAGGGATGATTTATTTGACACGACTCTGCAAGCAAACTTTCTGTAACGTAGTAGGTCTAGCCCTTCGTGCGGAAGGCCATTGTATAAGATTGAAATTGCTTGCTCACCAGCACTAATAACATGTTCTTTAAGACTTACCGTAGTAATGAATACATCTGCTTGAGCGTTGAACTGCCTGTTTTCAGTCACCTTTTTAAATGCCATTCCCTTTCCAACACCACACAAGCGCGAAGCTGTATCGCAACCACTTATTGCATGTACAAAAGGTAACATACGGCATACCTTAGGACCAAGCACTGTTTTTGTCTTGGTGATATTTTAACAAGAGAATTTGTTTTGTCATATGATCAGACTTTAAGATGAATTTATTTGATGGAATGTCAACTTGATGCATGTATACCATTAGGACAAGAAGGTCAGTGTCTGCTACGATCAGAACAGTTGGTTTCACGACGGAGGATGCAATAGCACAGCATACAATAAGACATCTGCATCAGCAGTCGCATGCTTGGTTTCATAGCCACTTTCAGACAATTTCCCCCCAAGCATTCTGATGAAATTCTGTTTGTTTTTGCTGTTTGCGAAGAATAATTCCTTCTTTGATCTGAATGGCGTATTCTCTGAAAAGCTGACCTTTGTTCCTATAATACCTTTTGTGCGTTGCTAGTGAACCGTGTCTTTTGTACTTGGACCGTTTGTGTATCCATCAAAAATGACAGTTGGGGATCCATATTTGTTTTTAACTAAAGTCACATATTTCTGGCAAATTTCTCCGAATGTTAAACCCTTAAACCAATAGATTCGATATAGAAGAGATCCACCATCTATAACATAGTGTAATTCAGTTTCGTCATCTATCTCACTTGCACAACAATCACCAAAATTCCATATAGCATCTGCAAGAGTCGATTTCTGAGCTTTTCGCATGAGTCCTGATTGATCAAACATGGAAGCTGGATAGCTGCTCAGTTCGTAACAGAATATTTCGGAAATATCATCAAACACGCCGTGTGCTGCTGCAATAAGCCGCTGAAATAAAAGTTGAGGATCGACTTGAATGGCATCACCATCTACCTTAACTTTGCACTTAAAGTTATAGCCTGTTTGTTTTTTCTGAAAGTGAAACTTTCACTTGCTTACCATCCACTGACTGTAGAACGTCCATACCTAATTCCTTAGCATTGTCTGCATTAACGTTTGTGTCCGCAGTTACCCCAGTTTTAATATTGCGCAAACTATGATTTTCGGCGAATGGATTCCTTTCAGTAAGAAAAGACAGAAAAATATGGATGTCCTTTAAGTCTCTATCTTTCCTTGACTGACTATCTTCCTTGTGTTGATCACTTGTCTGAAAGGTAAATTCTTACATTGCGTTATTAATATCAGCACAATCTGGCATCGATAATATCCACTGTGCCCTTTGCGACTCTGACATTCCTCTTCCTCTTGTCATTCCACCTGTTGTCTTGATGCTTCTCATCAGAACTTGTTCAATGACTAAGTCTGATGACAGCCCTGCCCAAAATTTATCACTCCTTCTGATGGCATGGTAGCCTGACCTTAAAAAATTCAAAAATGTTCAACTTCAAGTCGTTGCATTTGTTGCAGGTAAATACGGGCTGATTTTACATACAAATTATGTCCAGATGCAGCTAGATATGGAAGCAGTAGGTGAACAGATTGTAAATGCAGGAACCAGTCACCAGTTCTTTCTGCTTTTATGAATTTCCGAAGAATATCTACTGTTTCTATGTACTGAAACCATAGTCGCGCTGTTCGATACTGAGTATGTGACTGTGTACGACTCTAATTTGGATTTAATGTTGTCTAATGCAGGATCATTGTCCTCTACATCCCCAAGCAACATAGAATCTAGCAGTGATGCAGCCTTTAATAGGTCGCCATTTGTGCAATTTTCTTGTTAGGTCTCATTAACCGATATGCCTACATTTCGTTTTTCAACAATAACGTCTTCTGATGAATGTGCACATTGTGTGTGTCCTTGTGAATCGGATGATTCAGACGAATCAAGGTTGTTATTTATTGCCTCAGAAGGAGCATGTTCTGTTTCCAACATCTCAGGAATAGGAATGTCAAATATATCTCACAAAATCATAGCACTCAACGCTGTATCTAGAAGGAAATGTCCTCTTACAGCTCTTGCAACAGCTTTGCCACTCAACGTGTGAGATACTGCATTTGTTGCATAAACTGTTTCTAAAAGTTCTACTATGCCAGCTCAAGACATCAAATGACCAATGCTCCCTAAAAAGCTCATTTCCATATGAAACCCTCCAAGTTTGAGAACTAGATGCTTTAATGGACTGTCGGCTGGTTCAGCGCATATTATAGTCATGGCTTTCCAGTAAAGCGGTTAATCAAAGGTCAATATTGGTGTACAGCAATGACGCTTAGCTTCCTTGCATACCAACTGCAACGTTGAGAATATGCATGTCATGTCGCTAGGATCCATGTCAATCATAGGCAAAAACACCACAGATGATTTCCCTGGGTATTCGCCTTTCATAGTATATAAAAAATATATTATAAATTGAATTACTTTTCTCAAAAATTCAAGAAACAATTTGTTTTTTAAATCTGTTCAAGAGTAAGATCATAATGATCTTGTTAAAATCAATAAATTATAGAAACATCGACCGCCAGGTTTTGTTGTACCAGTTACCTCCCTTGTTATCCTCAATACAACAGAACCAAATTTGTTTACTATAATTGCACACATCAACATAAATGAAAATTGCGATAAATACGCATGCATGCACCCATAACACCTGTTGCTACATTAGTGTTGCGCTGTGATACTTTTCTCACGATGTGTGGCCCTCTTTACCTCAGAGACAGAGACAAAGTTTCCAGCATGGTGATCACATGTTTGGTTATTGACAGCACAGTTTCTGACCTTTTGACTAGACTGGTTCACTCGCTTTGTTATATTCTCCCCACCAGGGTCTATTGTAATATATATTAAGTAAGTACATGTATATTGTAATACTTATTTCCATCCTTTGATTAATACAAAAAATGCATTATTTTCGTGTACTGTTTTCATCATTTATGTGATGCCAAGCGGCCTCAAGCATTTTGTTAACTGTACATTACGTTCGATGTTCAAATGTATTTAGGTTCTTTCCTCAATATAAAACCGTTAACCAGATTAACCCAAACATTTTATTCGTTCGAAGTCATTCTGTTGTGGTAGCTAGCCTATAACAATGTGTGAACTGTTTTTTGCTTCTGAAGTTCAAATGTATTTAGGTTCTTCTCACCCACTTAGTTGGTTTAACGTCATTTTTAAATGATCGTCACACTTTGCTAGATAATTCTGGTGGTTAATTTTATGAAGATGCTGTTAATTGTTTGTCAATAACCTTTGTTCTGTCGATCATATTTCTTCTTGTTTCCTTGATAGAAAACTGTTAACTAGATTAGCCCCACCATTTTATGCGCTCATTCCGAGGTGATTTATGTAAGTGTCTTCGACCATTTTGTGCTGTCGTTTTTTGTGTGTATTTATTACTTTTCATTGTTTATTTCCGTTTTCTGTTGTCGTCGGTTCTTCCGATTCAGATGTCATTTTGCGTTATGTTTCACATGGTGTAATTAACTTGTTATATAACATTGTTTTGTTTTAAGGAACTTCTGATAAAGACTTTACTTGGATATAATTCATTTTAGTTGTATTGGTTATTTTTCTTAGTCGCTTTCTTGTCAATTTATTGTACATTTTTATATGCATCTTAGCTTATCTATTACAGTATACTTTTTATAGACATTATTTTGCAATAAAAATGTCTTTAATTTTTTTCCTTTTTCAAATTTCACTTTTTGTACATTAAATCCCATTAAAAATCTAGTTTTTTTGTGGCAGGAAAGTTTCTAATCCTAAAAGTAACGAAACCACACGATTTGAAGAAATTCTATCAAGAAATTGTGACACTGGCGTATTTCTTGCGTCCATTAATGACATCAGTTTCGAGCAGGATCTGAGGTTCGGGACGGGGTATCTCACACAGAGTTTTGGCTCTTTCCTCTTATAAATATCATATTTATCGGAGACATGTTTCAGATTACATTTTTGTATTAAGGATAGGATAGACCGTGCATTATAGTGACGCTTCTGTAAAACAAACCATTCAACGATCTTTGAAGATTTTTTAAAACTCTAAACTTAAATTACTTTTCTGTACATCTCATTTCATTTCATTTCTTCGTTCTAGGCCCTATTCAACTTTTTGACCCTCACGGGTTCTTTTCCAAGCCAATATATATTTTTTGGTCCAATATATTTGTTGGTCCAATTCGAATCAGAGTCAATTATCATAACTGTTATTCACCTGTTCCTTTTGAATTTCACAGGAAAATGTTCCGATGGACTCATATACTCCTCACTTACAACGCACTCAACAATAATGCCTATGTTTGTTAGATTCAAAGATGATATGATCTCTCGCCGTACTGTGACCGGTTTGAGTGTAAACGATATTGACGAAAGCTCTGCACTCGTTTTACATGACAACTAGCACTAAATTGTTCCTTTGCACGAATTCGCAAATACCGTTGAGCGATCGTTGGAATTAAATTGACCTGTATGGCCCTGCTATGTTCACGTTGATATTTCCTATAACAAAATTTTCAAAACAAACAAACAAAAGTATCAATTCCTTTTGATGAATACATGTATTAAATTTATTTCATAAGGAAAGAATCTCCATTGATTTCGATGAAGCATGCATATAAACACTAAACACATTTATGTTTGACGTTCGATATTTTGTATTTCGGTTTCCGTGATGCGTGAACTGTCTACTGCAATTTCTTAAAATTGCATAGTATTTTTTCTTGAACAAGAGCCCCACGCAACCACGTACTTAACATCGATTCTCTGTAAGGACCAAAATTTGATGAACATGCATGGAAACAGATTTTTATGAAACTAATTTTTTATTATAAACTATACCATAAGATATTGCAAAATATAAAAAATTCTAAAATTTTACATCCCGTTACCATGGAAACGGAATTTTAA
>JAUMGZ010218664.1:0-11589 GCA_032359645.1 Pododesmus macrochisma
TATCAGAAACAGACTTGTCAAATCCCCCCACTGTATCATGATGGCGGCCATAAAACTTCCTGAAAGCAGACCGAAGTAATTCACAAAATAAATACCCTTTGGTGACCAGGTGTTGACAGTCAATATGTCCTAATGCTTTTGAAATGTCCATTTACACTATCTATTGAGAGGCTTAAAGAAAGGTTATTTGACTACAAAATGTACGGTGAGTATATTCATGTGTCAAAGTTAATTTCTTCGGCCTAACAATGGACATAGCCTAGTCGCGCGTGATTCTCGGCAACAATTTACATGTATAATTAATGAGGCCGATGTATACAGACGACCAAAAACAATCTACTTTATTTGGTTAATTAAGATATTTGGAGAACCGGAAACAGTGCGGTAGTACATTTGAACATCATACCTATTGAATCACATTAAGTGTGCTCTTTTTCAGATACAAAATTTTAACACGAAACTCTTAACATCCTATGCGTTTAAACACCAAATACAGGCAGAGCGGAACACAGCACCACTGTATAGCGGATTTACAGTGCACTAAGATTCGGTGCACAATACAATTTGTATTACGTCTGTTCACTTCAGCGACATCGTAAAAAGAGAGAACACACACTTCATAGTATATAGTGTTCTAAAACAAGGGAGAGAGAAACTGAATACATATAACTAATTTCTGTAGATGATATTAATTTTGTTGAACAAATAGAAGTAACTTATAAATATACCATATTTAACCATAAGGTGTCTTAAATAGACACACACAGTTATATGAATAATTCTTAAAGTGATTTGGTTTTATGACCGTCCGACCGTTGCGTGTGACGATTGGTCCATCATTGCCATTGACCCCTATTGCATCAGAATATTCACCGTTCTGGACTCTAAGTTGTTCATTTGAACTAACAGCCTCACTTTTTCTATGATCACCTTTCGAGTCAAGGGCATCATTTTGGTGTGGAAACACGCATGCAAATTGATGTAAGGATCTCGAAAGATTATTTTGTAACCTCTTTACCAATAAAGGCAGTTCGCTGTTATTACATTGCTTTCAGTTATCATGGTGAACGGTGGATTCCTTATTTTTATGATTAACAATTGTGTTCAAAGAATGACTACCTTGGGATAACAACGAAATGTCCCCGCTAAGGTAACAAGAGCATTTTGCTAATACCAGGACTGGTTGACTCGTCAGTTTTGTATACAACGTTTCCTTCCTTATAGTGTTGCTCGCTTGTGTGTAGATCATATAGTTGTTCTGTCGCCTTTATGTAATAGCCAGTCTTAATCTAGCTGTATGATTGGCTTCAGACAAAACTTTATCTAAATTATGCACACAGCTTGAGCAACCACTATGAGAATATCTGCTAATACGATTAGTTCCCTGCCAAGCAATAGCCGAAGGACGTGCCGATCTTTGTCTGGTCTCTTCCTTTCAACCTTTCTGACTTGGGTGAACCTAACAGAAACATACGTTCTTGCCAACATTGCTATCCAGGTCACCGAGACGCGCAAACCTCCCTACCACGATAAGGTGTCAAGCACAGGGAAGGAATATGTTTTGAAGATAGCAATGTTCTTTCCTTCCACAAAATATGAAATGTATATAATATCCCCAATAATGCTAGTTGAAGTGTTAAAAAATGATGATTATATATGTGTGTCAACAAATTTTTGAAAACTAGATCTAGTGTTAATTGTTGAAGATAAACTTGAAATCCACAGTATGTGCACCCTCAATAATAAATGTTCAATCAACCAATCTTATACAAGGAATATGACCGAAAAAGATTCTTTTGTGGTTTCGTACTTGGTGACCGTCCTATGTCAGTTTGCATGGATTACTAGTCTTGAGGATTGTTGTGATGCCAATTTAATTCCTTACATTCTGGTGCTTAATTGATTGATGCAGTTCTAGTTTGTCTCAATGTCTTTCGTTTTTGTTGATTATAATCATACTGCTTTTTGTATATATTATTCCGTCGATCTCTGTTGACGAGGGCTGGATTGTCCGACTCGCGTGTCCAGAGATGTACGTTTAGGAAGTTATATTATAACTAAGCACGTACCGACATTGTTGATTAGAACGTTTTTGTATAATTGTAGGGGTGTGGTCTATCCTTTATTAACATGTGATTCCACTCTCTAGATCTTTTCTTTTTAAATGTGTTTCCTCTTTTGGTCGGTAGCTTGGCTTTAGATCTTTTGCAAAGTTATCACATTTTTTTGGTTAGTTTGACGTTATTTTTAAATTCCTATGTCTGCTGACCCATTAATTTTGATGGCACCTTTTGAATGATCTATGTTGTTGTTAATATCTTTCGTGCAGTTTCGCTCATTTTTTCTTGTTTTTAACTTTTTTAGAATAATGTAATAGTGTAAAAAATGATTTCCTTTACCATTAGCCTACGCCTTTATTGTTTAAATTAATAATTAACATACACACAGAGATTACCATGCGTATCCAGGTACTTATTTTAACATTTGAGTGGTTTGTTGTGGTATTTAGTCCATCTGTCGTCTGTCCGTCGCTGTCGAAAACTTTAAAATGAAGGGGCCCGGCCCCCAGGGGGTGCTATGTTAGAACCCAAATAGGAAACTTCGGCAAACATTCAAAAAACCTATAAACAAGAAGCCTTAGTGTTTGAAGATTCAGTACGTAGTAACTTTAGGGCATATAGAACCATGGAAGTTGTTGAAAGCATGACCCTGGGGTCAAACGAATTCAAATGCTAACAATTTATTTAGTACAATTTTAAATATTAAACTGTCTATTTGTGTACTACTGCTGTGATATGAACATTATGATAAGGTGGATATTTTAAAGACGACTGGCTGTAGTAAGTTTGATGAAGTGTTAAGTACATAGTTGTGCTTTATGATATTGCTTTGTCATTTGTGAAGTCCACGCATTTTCCTTAACCTATTCATAGAAAATGGTATTTCCAGATTATAATGCCAAGTTAATAAACGTTGTATTAAAAGTTTGAACTTTAGTTTAAAATATATGATTTTCCCTGTAATGCACATGATTGATTGTCATGTGAATATTATATACTTTGTTTAAACAAGAGAGGAGGTGTCAATATCAATGTTAATTTTGGCCCCAAGGTAGTCAACAAATCAAAATTCATGAAGATAAAATATTGTTTTCACAAATGTATAATAGAAGGTCTATTTTTGAATATATGCATAGCCGAATATTTGGCAAATGAGTACAAATAGGGCTTGAAACTGGCTAAAAACCATGAAACATACATTTTGGCCAATTTTAGCAGTTTTACAGATACACAAACTTTGATTTGACAAAAGGGATATTCATAATATTCCCATGACGTACAGAGTTTATGACATATTTAAACCAAGCTAATTTTGGCAAGTCTCATGGGCTATTTGTAATAATCTGCCATCATTCCAGTCTTAGATACGCATGTGTACTCTTTGCGTACGTGTAGACATCACTACTGACACCCCACCCCTTTAGATAAAGCAGTGATTTGCTTTGTGTGTTTGCCAATTACGTCCGATACCTTTTTAGTTCAAATGATGTTTTAATTAACCCAAGATTATAAAACAAGAAAAAAAGGACAAACAGAACAAAGGACATCAATAAGCAAAGTGCACCGATTATATTTTGTAAGAATTAAACGGGATTGACATTCAATACAAATATGTCGAATTTTAAATATCGAAACACTATAAGCTCCTGATACAATAACAATATAAGCCATCCCTTTATTTGTTTGCCAAGTATTGCACTGGAACTGAATAGTTTAATTACAAATTATCTATCTTAAATTTTTGCAAATGTTCAGGCGTTAAATCAGATATGCCGCGGGTATATGTCATATATACATACTGTATATGCATTATCTATATCACCAATCTTAAACAACTTTTAAGCAAAGCTATCTCATTGTTAAAATATAGTTATGCATGGCATCTCATAAAACGCTCATTGCTAATTTGTAGTTACATTTATCAATCATATACTAAGTTAGCATAGAACTAATTGATCTAGTCAAAAAAATTAATTTTAAATTCAACTTCACAGAAAACTCCAAAGTGTGCTTTATAGATATATAGCGTATGAGCCATATCACAGGAAACAAGTTCCGTATTCTACAGCATCTCACGTGTAAATCAAGCAATGTGGTATATTTGATCTTGTTCCTTATGTAAGATGCAGTATATAGGGGAAACTAAACCTCCCTTGAATATGAGAATAAGTAACAATCGCTCATCAATAAATATTACACTACATGACCTCCCCGTAGCCCGGCATCACACCTACCAGGTCACACAAGGCAGACTATGTCGGTTATAGACTTAGATAGCAACAATGAATGGACAGATTATATGAGGCTGGAAAAAGAAAGATACTGGATACAGCACTGTCTGTATATACCCCCTCGGAATGAATGAACGATAGATAAATATATGCAATATCCCGCATTACATCTTATTTTTTCCGTACTCACTTTTTATTTTTTATGTCACTTAGTTTACTTTTAAAATTATTAAGTTACTATTTCTTAACCCCATCAAGTCATTAAAGCGCCATCTATAATTTGATGGTCGTCCAGTAACTCCTACATGTGATAACAATGACAGATGGCGCTACTACAATATTAGCATCGTGTACAGCGTACATTGTATCTAATTTCCTTCATGAATTGGCACTTTACACACAACACAGTTGGAGCAGGTCGAACTGTTGACTCTTTTATCACTGTTTATTGTAGTTAGTCTTGTTCATATGTTTTAAATATTTTAAATGGTACCTATAGCTGATTTGCTCCGAAAACTAAAAGATATAAGTTTGCATAATCTTTAATGGGTTAATTAAATACAATTCAATGCTTAAATTAATTAAATACTGTGTCTTCAAAAACAAAGCAAGACAAAATATTTATGATCTTGTAAAAATATTGTTGATGGGGCTGTCGAGAGACTACAGAAAATGCGAGCTTAACAACATGTGCTGATCTTTTGGCAATGTTGATTGAAGCGCACATGTAAAATATTTTAATTAGTTGCAGTATTCCCAGAAACCGATTATTGATGTGTAACAATGACACGATGAAACAATATTGTTTTACAAACAAAGATTATTCACAAACACACACATTAACACACGACACAAAATATTAGCTGTGTTTTGTCGTGTTTTAACAAACCGTAAACATGGTATGTCCTTTTCAATTTTATCGTACATGGCTAACACGTCAATGCAGGTGTATATTTTAAAGATCAATGTGTTATTAACGCATGATAGGACAATAATAGGGCATGTTTCGTGGTAAATAAGAAATAATACAACTCCCAGGAATACTGTGACATAATTGCACATTCATTGAAGCAAATTCATGCAAATTGATTTTAACTCCTAGTCATTACGGATATTAATTTTCTCGTAATGAATTGAAAGAAATAATAATATCTTGCCAATGGCGTGATAACATTCATAACAGTTAAATATATTTGTTTTTTTTAAACTAGGGTACATTGATATTTTATCTATTAACAAACGAAACAAATCTTAATAACTAGTAGGAAACGTTGTGTACTTTGTGCCGAAGCATTTTGAATTTATATTTACATGATCTATAATATCTATAATTAGTGTGATGTGCGTAAGAAAATTCACGTCTTGTGTACTTTAATGTTTTTAATTGAGAATCAGTATTCATCTCGCGATACGGTATATCGTTTATAAGAGTCTAAGAGGATATGTCCATCCCAACTTACTTGTGCTTAAGATAGATTGTCTAGATAAGTCACACCCTAAAATACATTGTAGGCAAGCATAGTTTATTTTATGTATATACATTAACCCTGCCTTTTTTGTTTTTAATTTAAATAGGCTAATGGGGTGTGCACACCCTCTTATATGCAGGTGAAGTACAAATGTATCTATATTGTTAAATTGAAGTCCGTTACGCAGCAAAAGGACATTCAAAGGTATTGTGCTTCAGTAAGCTACTTCAGATATAGTTAAACATCCCCCTGAAGTACGCCTACCAAGGTACGGCTAAACTTGACGTTGATTGGGAGGCCGCACCCTCGGATAAGCAAATACTGTGGAAGTATATTTGATACTGAGATACAGGTGCAGCACCGAACACTGCTGTATTATCTACCTAGCTGGTACATGTACATTATTACGACCACAGATTTGAAAGGTTTCCCGTATGTAAGATGATTGTGCATTAGTTTATTTGTTTTATTTAGATCTTAACGTCACTTCAAGATTATTTCACCGATATCGTGACAAAAGACCAAACCAGACAAAGGGAGGAACGCGAAGGACAGGAAGAGACGCGGAGACAGGAACGGGAACACAAAGTAATGGTGATAGTTCTGAAAGAAGGAAGACACCACGCAACGGCGTTTCCGCCTACTCTTCTATCGAACTTTGCAAGGGGATCTTCATCGTGCCAGGGGGTTACAAATCCTTGTACACCGAAGATAGTTTGAAATCGGTCCATTGTTTTGAAGGCGACAACGTGTATCCATTGGAAATTTAACATTATATATTTGAACGACACACACAGAATAACACCAACACTACCTAACGACTGTATACGAAGGCAGACTTATTGATGATTGTCAACTAGAGGTTAATGTTTGACAATGTGGTAGCCACACCAGTTTAAGGTACCCTGATCTTTCCATTTCCTTTTTTGTAATACTTTTTGACACACCTTGACCCTTATGAGAATTGAAGTGCATATCAGATTCACCCAGTCTAACTTCTTTCACGACTGTATTTGAATAATCATACGGAATGTGATATTTTTTCAATTTGCTGGAGCTTGTTAAGATTGACACACAGTAGACATGTTTCATCTACTTTCTAAACCGAATCAAAATCACACAAAATCAAGGCGCATTTCAGAAGACAAATGAAATCATAACAATGATCTCGCACACATACATGTATAATATAATACTACCTTGCTGGTGTTAATAAAAAATCCAGCCTATTTATCAGTATGGGCGATGTTGGTAATTCCGCAACAGCCCTTATATTTAAGTGTTATTCAGTGAAGAAATAGACACTAAATTTAATAAACGCAAGACTATTCTTGATGGAAAGAAAGTTAAACTTGCCTAATTCCAAGCTTATAGTACCACCTTGCAAACAGTTACAGGAAGTCTTCGCTGATTATCTGATATGGGAATAGTGGGAAAACTATTGTGGTATGCGTTACACGGGAAATATAGAAGCTAAATCGAAAACATTATCATAGAGAATGGACTTGACGGCAGAATTTCTGTAAGTTGCATATGGACAAGTTTATAGAACAACTTACTTGTAGAATCCTAGAGGGGACCCGTTGGACGTTTTCCCGATGCCCTGTATGTGTAAAAAGACAAAACTAAAGAGTATCACAAATGAAAACTCTAAACGGAAGACTTTCTTACGTTTGCTCACCACTGCCGGAAATAACGGTTTCATATATGTAGATGTAAATTAAATATTCATATATTGATCATAATATCATTCAAAGATGATTTTGTGAAAATTGAGGTATTCCAATTTTATGTGACTGTTTGTATTGTCTTTGTCATAATCTACTTCAAGAATCTTGTGTTATCATTACTTAACACGCTGGTTACAGTTGGGACCTAACAAACGTTTTTGGGAGGACCAGTTGACGGGTAGGCAACGATATGTAACTTGCCGTAACCACCAGGCAATGCTTGGCGTGAACCGACGTAGCTTATATTCTTGATCGGATTGGGCCTTGTGCATCCTTTAAAAGTAACATACAATTTCCCCAACAAATCAAAATGGTTATCTTATATCGCCAGGAAGTTACCCGACGTTCCTTCTGAAATGTTATCATTTACAGAAGGAGACGCCTGTCTTGAATTTCAAATTCGAAAATATATTGGAGGCAGACTGACGTATATAAAATTTCTCCACGTATTTCGGACAACCCAGTCCTCATCAGTAAAGGTGGCGTTATAATGTACATTTAACTAAATTTAATCGTGAGACAGACGGACGAACTGACGGATGGACTGATTTACTTACTTACGATAAAGAAAGACAAATTCGAGCGCACCTGGTGGTGAATGGACGTAATCTTAACAACTCCGCTAAATCTGATCAATATGTAGTATTAATATGTAGTTTTCAAAGCGATGTTGTGTGACGAAACCTTATGGAACTGTCTGTAATCGTATAGTGAAACGTATATATGAGAATTTTTTATACAAGTTTTGGAAATGGATATGTAAATGGACTTTTTCTTATGTTTCTTTGTGTATCCTTGATATTTGCTCACTACCATTGTATTCTTGAGGTTGTTTACGAGATGTTAATTTAAACATTGAATGTACAGTGTGAGTACGACAACTTACTATATATCTTAAACCAGGGAAAGCTGTGCCGTACTGTATTTAATTTTTTGTTTATTGACTTTGACGAATGGCATCTAGCACCTTGTCCGACACTCCGAAGAGAAAACAGTTATCAGACCAAATAAAAACATCCAAATCCGATGAAAGCAACTGTTCTATCTCAATTTCTGATATTGAAGAAATCAGATCCAGAAACCTGGGTGCTCTTGCAACGCAGTTGAATTAGAATATCACATCAGCTAAAGATAGCATCATACAAACACTTAGCAAAAAGATCGAAGTTCTGGAGGACGAATGTTTTACTCTTGAAACAGAAGTCGATGGCCTAAAGGATGAAATGTTCTCCATAAAACTTGATAACGATGAGTTGAAAACGAAACTGTGTCAATCAGAACAGACTTGTAATAGATCGGCGATCAGCTCAATGACTTGGAGCAACATACGAGAAAGTCCAATATCAGAATATGGGGGCTAAAAAATGACAGATTCAAGAAACGGCTAAAGAAAGTGTCGAGAAAAATGTAGAATTGTTAAATGAAAGATGCAAATTAGAGATAACAAAAGATGACTTTAACGTAGCTCACAGGCTTGGTCGTTACAATACAAAAAATGCAACCTGAATACAATGCGTCGGAATCGTACCCTCCGGCTGTAATTGTGAAATTCATGAGACGGACAATAAATATCAACTCAAAACACAGAATGTAGAGTCCAAGAAGATTTAAACCAAAAGAACCAAAATTTACTGCTCGCTGTCGCACACGATGGACGTGATGAATACACATATTCACGAGATGGAAAAATCTTCGCAAAACTAGACAACAGAAGATACCCAAAACAGAACCGTAGACTTCCTAATATAGATGAAATATCAAGACATTCGGACTTTAGGACAGCAGATTTTACGACAGATGCCACAAATCGACCTAACGAATGGAGAAACAACTAGATAATAACAACATGTGTACATGTGAACAGTGTTGTAGGATACTTGTATACACATGTACATGTAGATATACTCATTGACATATGCCTATTTAACACGTTTTTGCTGGATAACACTGTGACAGTAAAAAAAGTTACCCATCTGTATATATGTTATCCACATTTAGTGTGGGTTCTTTTGGTTTTTGTTGATTTGCTTTCTCCCACAGTTATACTCGGAGAGTTATACTCCTATTTCATTTTTCGATATAAGAAAAGTCTCAAATTAATTTCTTGTACCTTATAATTATATAAGTATTGTGTTCTTAGAAATAGCGGAAAATGTTGTTATGATACTCTCCTTTTTTTTATTGTTTTTACATTTGTATGTTTTGATACATTCTTTATTTTTTTCATGTGTTCCTCACTCTTATTATCGCTCCATACAATTGTGTATGCATATGATATATGAACAATTTACAAGCACAATAGAAGTTTAAAGTAAACTTATTGTATCCTTCAATCCCCAATTGGTTTGTCCAGAACATGTTTTAACGGAAATATGTGCTGCAATACACATTTAATAGAATTCATAAAGTTGACTAATTGTACCATTCGATCACTAATTAAGTTGAATTAAACATATCTTTAGTTGAAGTATGCGCAGTAAATGCCGTAAATGTTCAGAAGTTGAAACTTCACGAACTTTGTGAAAAACTATGTGCGTTACATGTATATGTACAGTGCACGTGTCGGTCAATCTTTAAATATGTTACATACACAATACTTTGACTTCTTATATGACTCTGGTGGTACATATAACGTTAGTTATTCAGCGTCCAAATTAACATATTACTATAAAGAACGTCTTTGTTACTCAATATTTTCGTGTTATTTATATGTAATACGTCTCATAGTGTACCAAAGTATAAATAATATACGTATTATACATATTTGTATATTTTGATAGTGCCAGGAAAGATAAACGGGTTCCCAGTTTTGTAATACCATAATAGCAGCATATTAGGGGAGGCAGTTAGTCTGCAGGAACACACCGTACAGCTCTATTTACGGAATGCTTCATATCATTGTCACCTCTAATTTTAAACAACTGATTCACATTTCCGCATGAGCTATGCCTATCAGTAAGAGCACAGAAAAGTTCAACAAAGTAAAGAAATATTATTTCGTAGTCCATTTTTTACAATTTGTTAAGTGTCAGTACAGTATTGAAATGTATATATTATCGGTCAGCCGGTTTTGTCGTCTTAAAGAATATATTAACATGTGTTAGTAAATCAGGTTTTGTCACACACGGTGCATTGTCCAAACTTTCACCCCTTATGCTTCTCTCTCTCTCTCCCTTTCCTCCCGCCCGTGTATGCTTTACGTAGTTGTGACGAGTGTCGGCTTCAATAGTAGAACAAAGACTGATCATTTTATTCGTATTTTAAATGAGTGATATTAAAATAGTGTCTGCCAACTGCTAAGGCCTAGGTGATAAAAGAAAAAAAGGATGTCCTTCATTATCTGAAAGATCTGAAAAAAATACCAAATTTACTGTCTACAAGACATACATTTTACTGTCGATAAACAAAATGATATTCGTAATACATGGGGAGGGGAATGCCTTTTAGTCGTACAGTTCTAACTCCAGGGGTGTAGCGATTCTCTTCAATAATAACATACATAGAGTATAAAGTTATTAAAGAAAATAAAACAAAAGACGGAAAAATGTTAGCTATAGACTTAAAAGTAAGCAACAAGAATGTAACATTATTAACTCTTTATGACCCAAATAATGACAATCCTCAATTCAATAATGAACTCTGGATTTTATTGATGATTTTGCAAAAGATACATGTATCATATATCGGGGTTTTAATCTAGTAATAAATCCCGATATGGATTATTTTAATTATTGACATCTAAACAACAAAAATGCTAGGGACAGACATTTAAAGAGCATAGAAGAAAAAACACTTAATAGATACATACAGAGAACTACATGAAGAAACAAGACGTTACACCTGGCGTAAAAAACCCTCCTAAACAGGCAAGACCTGATTTGATATTAGTTTCCGAAAACCTCCTCCCAAGTCTCCAGAGTTCATGTATTGAACCTGGATATCGCTCGGATCACTCATCAACAGGTATCATCCTAAAACACTGAATTTGAGAAGGGAAAAGGTCTTTGGAAATTAAATAATTATCTTTTGTCTGACCTAGAATATTTAAAAATTAATGATTTGATAGAAGATACCAAAAGAGATTATGCTACACCTATTT
>JAUMGZ010218675.1:0-11588 GCA_032359645.1 Pododesmus macrochisma
AGGAAACCTGAGTACCCGGAGTAAACCACCGACCTACGGCAAGTCACTGGCAACTTTCTCACACTAGGCCGCCCCGGACGGGGATTGAACTAGGAGGAGAAAGGCTCTTATGATTACAAGTCAGCGACTTTAACCACTAGGCCACCGCGGCCCCTCACTCTAACTTAAGCCACCTTACTGTTTTTGTTGATAATTTAATTCAACCAAGTGGGATAAACTACTGAACTTAATATTAACCACTTTGTCAATGGAATAAATTAAATCCTGATATTTCCATTACACACTATTCTATACAATACCTTTATCAATGAAAAAATTACTCATAAATTTCATCATAAAATGACTAATATGATCAGGTAGTTTAACTTCTGTTGCATTATACAAATTAATGTACATTAATTGAGAGACATTACGGAAAGTGTAACATTTAGCTATTATAGAATTTAAAACATTTTCTTCTTATTTTGTTAAATGGAATACAATATGTGCAGTTGATTTTATTAGATAAGCTTTGTATTTTACGCTTACGGCGTATTAATATTGTAAGATAGAGTCAGCAATATATTAATATAATTTTTCATAACTTTTAAATGAACGAAATAATCTTTGACGAGAAGTCTCATGTAAGTTAACTATATTGAGACATAAAATCCATAAAAATAATAAATTAATTTTGGAACACATGTATCCGAGTTAATCAATCAGTTCTAAAAACTATACATAAACACAAACAAATGCGCAATACCGTTAGAATATTTTACAACATATGGCTTAGACAATTCATTCAGAAAAAAACTATAGATGGTTAAAATTAACTTACATATTATCACATTGTTGTCAAAGACTTCGCAATTTCTTGAAAATACTTCCCGTTCTTAGAATTTTAATCTGTAAATCGACTTATAGTCACTCAAGACAATTAGTGTCAGCGAATTATGTTTTAGAAAGATAACACTTTAAAATCCGTCTACTGCTTGATGGTCTGATGTTAGGCTTTGATGTGTGGCTGTGTCATCAGTGCTACATAACGAAAGGACATCAAAATAGAAAAGAGTGTTTCCTTATACAAGTCTAATGCTTTAGGCTAATCTACTTTACAAAGACCGTAATGAACACATGCCGGAATTACCGTCTAGATTCTGACATCGGCGGCAAATTCAGTGCGCATGTACGATTTTTTTTTCTCTCCAACAAGGTCACGTGGAGTCAAAGCAAGACAATGTCTGTCTCGCCTGATATCAAATCTACCTGTAGTAACCTTCCTCTATCAACTAATAATAATACACTTGAATTCCCTTGACTTCAATGAAACTCGTTTTAAATTGAAATCCACAGTGACAGTGGTACATGTCGACAGAATCGCAAACTCGACAATATCACAAATACACAACACGATGATAACATCTCTAATAATAAACCATTGGTATATGTATTAAAATGAATGTAAACGTAGCCATGCCCGTGATCAGTGTATTGAAACATTCAATAACAGGTACATTATGTACCTGAGATATAAACCAGCCATTTAATGAGATAAGCAGCATAAACACCTGAACATCCCACACCTCCAGCCATAATGACCACTCATATACACCTGTGTATACCTGGCCTCAGACCAATGTCCTCAAATGACCCATATGTAGGTAGTATATTACTATAGGTTACAACTAGGTCAGATTCATTGACTGCTATGTGGTCAGCTGATGGCCGGCTGCTGGACCTCTGATAGTAATTTCTGTAGTATTTTGGACTTACCTTTGAGCCATTGTTGCTAGACCATACTTGATGTATGACATGGGATACGTATGAAGGCAGCAGGAAGTAGAAAAGAGTAATCACAACCTAACAACAGTGTCCGTGTGTGTGTAGACCGAGTCCTGACAGGTGGCGATTAAGTCTACAAATAAAATACTAACTATATGACAGCCTTGTCGATGTTGTGTCTCTGATTTTTAGCTATGAACAGCAAATCAAACACACAGTGCTTATTGAAAGGTAGCTAGCAACAGTTAGACAAAAAGCATGGATGTGAAGCTTGCTAGACACAACGTCAACTTTCTATAAATAGACCATCGTCTCCCATTGGCTCAATGTAAGGCTCCAGTGCAGGAATTCAAATTATGCAGCGTTTACTTTTATTTGTCTGTGTTGTGTTTTTATTTCAGGATATAATTGTATTTTATAGTGTAATTTACATACAAACGAGATGTGTCAGTACTGACAGATTACAGTGAAATCAATAGAAAACATGCGTCTTATTCATTTCACATCTTCCTAATTCCAGTTCTATTTCAAAACAAGAGATAATCATTCCATAGCATCCAGTATGATCTAATATCCTAAAATATTCCTTAAGGTTCAGAGAAATGTTGATAACAATGTACTTTTAGCATAAACAAATTTAAATTTAAACTCTTTGGTACATATTTGTAATGTATACACAAATGACTAAAGACATTTCATATTTATAACACTTGCATGTCTGAAGATAATATTTCATCGTGTTTATGTATCATATCATTTTTTGTTAAGATTTTCTCCCTTTCAAGTATTATCCAGTTTCCTGTCTGTTTTAGTGCAGGTTTTTTCACACTTTATATATAACAACTTAAGAGTTGCTTGACATGCCAAGAAGGACATTTTTTGTGAAGATCATGCAAATAAGAAGTTTAAATTAAATTTAAATAAGTTGGCTTTAAAAATTACTGTGTAAAGAGTTAATTAATCATTAATCTAGGATTTAAATGTCTCTCAATAAAATGAAATAATATTTTGTGAATGAGCTGATAAAAAATTCCCTCTCGATTAATATCATAATTATAGCTATCTTAAAATATCATACATGCATGTCAGAAAAAGATCAAAGATTTTAATGAAACTCAATTTATATGAAAAAAAAAACTTTCTTTATCAAAATAAACTTATTTTGAAGCAACTCCAATCAATTTAAGCACTCATCAGATTATCAACAACAAAAACCTGTTTAGGGTATACATAAATGATGCAATATTGAAACACCCGAGTGATTCTCTATAACTGAAAGCGATCAAGTCAATTCAACATTTACCGAAAATTCATACCATTTAAACAAGAAATTTTATGGTTTTAAATCAAGCTATGATTGAATATAATTATGATTGTAAATTTTACTTATACTAAATAGGGTTTCAATGATTTTATTGTAGATCAATTCTGTTGATCAGCATATATGCATATCATGACTCAATATAGACCATCAGAAATATATCTTTGCTACATAAATACGGCAAAAATAAAAATACATTTAAACATGCTAATTTTGGATGCTTGTTTAATGAAGTTTGAAATCACTTTATGCTTCAAATGTCCCATTAAAAAGATTAAAATCAAAATAAACCGAAAGTAGACAAGGAGAAACGTGACAGGAAAGGACACTAATTGAAGAAACACGCATGATCATTTGAATTATTAATTTCCATAGATATAAAATATAAATTGGTTAAAATTAAAGGGAAAAGCAAAAACTATATCTACAAACCATCTATAAACAGTGATTAATGAATGAAATTATCTAAACAGCATATTAATGAGTAACACTGAAAACTGCTGTCTTTCAAAGTCATTAACCTAGAAAATGTTTATCAATTTTAACTGAAAGCTAAAAACGTCATGTGATAAAATAAATAATTCTTTGCATATTTTAACTGATTTAGTTTTATAATTACCACACAAAAGATTTAATAATGAAATACACATAATGTGTCATATTTGAAATTTATTGAGATTTTAATTATAATATACACACAAAAGGTGTGATTATAAACTTTACAAAGAATACACATGTGTGATGACAAAATTATAAGCATGGCTGATTATGAAACTTATGAGGTTTTTAATAATAAATACGATGTGTCATATAATGAAATGTTGCGTATATATGTATTGACAAATCTAACTGAAAAATCACTAATGGTATGATGGAAAATTTATCAAAACTAGAGTTACGTAAACAGCTGGGTTTTAGGTTTTATTGACTTAATAGAGTCTAGCAAATTAAGATTATATACCCGTAATAATTCAGCATAAATGCAAGTCATGTTTACCGTACATGAATCTGAAAATATGATCTCATTAAACAATGACTTTGTCCAGTTCCTACAAAGGAAGTTTAACAGACAGGTTGAATAATAAATAGAATGAGCATTAATTTTTTATTTTAATCAATTCAGTCACCATCTTATATCGCCCAAGATGATCTTTTCACAAAAACAAAAGTAATGAATATTCTCAGAAAAGCTGCATATGACATGTACGTATGCACCTAGTTTCGGTTTTATTTTCAACATAATAATATACCTCAGACTGCAAAACATTAAAAAAGAAATGAAAAATAAGAAAAACGATAATAGTCTACATGTCTCTATTTACTTAAGCAGCATAATAAAAGGGACAACATCAAATTATTTTGATTTAAACAATCCGGATCAAAATGTATATACCTTAGCTAAACCTTTTAAACAAAAATAAACAATGACAATAAATTATTTTATTATAGTGTTACCTGTTAATGTACCTATATACCGGTATACAACATATTGCACAAATACATCAAAACTTATATCAACACCCAGCCAGTATTGACAAATGATAAGCGTAATTGTCACTGAATACTGCACAATTTATTGGACCAGCACATGGTAATTCAAGTAATAAGATGTGTCATCTGAATAAATACAGTTCTTAAATTCTGAATTAAGAATGATTTACTCACCTCTTTGTAAAGATAGTTACAGTCTCTGCAACAAGAAAACGAAAGTTATTTAGAATAACAGATTTTGTCCAAAAAAGAATCCAAACTATACTTTTAAGTTGGTATATCACAAATACCGATGCATGACTTAAAACAAATTCTTCCAAAAACACAGTTTATATGAAAAGGAAGTCTGTTTGTCGCTTGATCTTGTTTGTATAGCCTGTTGTTAAAAATGTAATTGTCATCTAGAAAAATCAAACATAAAACATGTACGGTATGTCTGACAAAGTGTTTTCAGGTAAGGATATCCAAAAAATATGTGGACAGCTTTGTTTTCGTAAGTATGGTTGACCACTTCAAAAGCTTTCTATATTAGGTATTATTTCATGTGTAGATATTATGTGTAGTGGGTCACCTTATTTTTTTTGAACTAAATTGATCACTCTTATTTTGTTTTTAACTATACTGATAATATTCTTATTTTGAGTACCACCAGTATTTAATGTTGTTTTTTTCCCCCGTACTTTTTTGTATGTCAGATAAAGGGCGCATATGTAATTTCCTCGAAATTTCAAAACAATTGTTCCGAGAACTACCATCAATAGACCGCAGACATAGAACATGTCGTGAATAAGCCACCCATCTCAAACTTCTAATTTCAAAAAGATGTTTAACTAAGTTTGGTTCATATCCGAAATTAGTTTTCAGTAATTACAAAATTTAGTGTAAACACAACAAGAAGTATATGCAGACACCAAATATTTAAAAAGCTGCTGCAAATTGCATGTTCAGTTCATGAATATGAATGTGCACGGAAGCCAGATTTTGGACAAAACCAAGCAAGAAAATGTTTCATTAATCATGCACATATATCTAGACATTGCATGTATAATCACTGTAGGACAGTTTTAGGTATTAACTTCTTTAATGTAGAGAACATAACGATAACTTATTTCTTGTGAAAAACAAAATATCATGTGGAATCAATAACAAAGGGATCCAAAATAAAGACAACATATTTTGTCCAAAACAAAATAATCCAAGATGGCCATTATAATTGACTCACTTAAATAATGTTCAAGTGTTCAAGTTTATACAAAAAGAAATGTATATAAAATAACAACATTTTTAAGATGGCCATGCAATGACTCATTTTTTTTAGCACCATAAGAATTTTCATGAGAATATGATGTACAATGTACAAGATTTCAAAAATGCCTATGTTTTACAGTAAGGGCTTTGTTAAGATGGGCAATAGGAGTCCATTCGTATTTTTGAGAAGCTTAATACAGCTAGACATATATTTGTATTCACTTTTGCATCCATGAAGATTCTTCAACCAAGTTTCTTACAATCTATGAAGGGATGCATAAGAAGACAATTTATGTCTGGACAATTTAAAGCCTCAGAATTACCAGAATAGATCACTAGACAAAGCCCAATATGACCTTAACAAGAGACCCATGAGGCCTTAACGTCAATCTGGTTGAAACCTGCCCAGTAGTAAGAGAAGTCATTTAAAGACATACTGTCAAATGTAACCCTTTTGGCCTGCCCACCTGTCCCCTAAGGGTCAGATACTTCATTTGTACAATCTTGAATCCCCTTTTCCTAAGGATGCTTCCTGCCAAATTTGGTTGAAATCTGCACAGTAGTTTCAGAGAAGATCTCCTTTAAAGGCATATTGTCAATTTACCCCTTTTGGCCCCATCAACCTGTCCCCTGGGGGGTCAGGGACTACATTTGTACAATTTTGAGTCCCCTTCCCCTAAGGATGCTTATGCCAAATTTGGATGAAATCTGCATAGTTGTTTCAGAGGAGATGTTGTTTAAAGCAAAAGTTAACGACAAACGGACGATAGACAACAGACGAGGGATGGGATTTGTATGAGAAAAGTCCACCTTGGACTAAAAACAGGTGCATTTTAAGGCAGGTTTGACAATATTTCAAATTTTGTGGTGAAATATCATGAATATCTTTACAGTGACTACTGAAAAGGAATTAAAATTTAGCATAAATATAGAGTAAAACAACGTCAACAGGAAAGACATCATGGTCCCGTGAAATGAGAGACAGAAACACTTGGACCCTTGTTGACTTTTAAATGACTTGCAGCTGTCTTACATTTACATAAGAATAAAAACAATTTTATAGGGTTTTTATTTTCCAAAAAGAAATGCGATTGGATCTTTGCCAGACATGTTCTCTCAATGAAATTCAAATGCACCTACAAGGCTCACTTCCTCCGGATGCAATGTTGTACATGACCTTCACTTTGAAAGTTTTTTGTTGTTGTTGTAAATTTTGCATGAACATTTAAACTTTAACATGCTAAAAACCCCAAAAGTTCATTGGTGACAAAATGATTGTATGTTTAAAGTTTGGTAAAGCGGACAAAATTCATTCAATTATCCCTAAGCTGTCTTTATGGAAGAGGTTTTAATTTTTCTATATTGATTATCTAATTTACTATAACGTATGGGGCACTTGTTCTAATTTTTAGAGATCTAACAATTGTTTTAATTTAAATTATTATCCATATTTCACAGAACTGACTGCACAGTTAAACTAATTCATATCATCATCGTATTCCAAGTTTATAATTCAGCTACGAGCCTCAGAGACATAATTATCCCATAGCCCAAAACAAGTTGCATGTATGGTATATATTTAAAAAGATTTCCTTGGACAGCAGTTTGAAGTTTATGAGGAAACTATACCACACAAAGCCAATTTTAAAACAGAAATCCATCTGAGGTTTTCTTGTGAGCTTATTGTGTAACTAGTTTTTTTTTTTTTTAAATTACCATAAGATAATGTCCTGTGTAACAGGGTGATCTGTCACACATAGACAGAAAGGTGTTTGGGAACACTGCCGCACTCAGATCACCGTCTCAGGGACAGTGCCATAAACGTCAACAGACAGCATCAAAGTAGACGGAGGAAAAGTATAAATAAACCTTAATTTTCTTTCATTTAACATTTTGATCCCATAATGATGGCATAATCACATGTAATTCTTAATACTGCACTTAATCATGATCCCTTAAGTGTTTGTAATGAAACATTCTCAGTGGTCAGCCAAATGTTTGTAATGAAACATTCTCAGGACATTGACTTTTCTTATTGGACATGACAATATTATACGAGCAACACCAATAATATTGTCGTCTGTCTTTAAATTTTTGTTTTTAATTTAAAATTCTGAACAGAAAGTCCAATTATCTTGGCAACATGGAAACAAAAATATGTAACAAACCTTATCCATTTCTGCTTTCATTTTCTTCATTGCTCACACAGTTCTCTTAAGATTGCCTAAATATATGTAAACAAATTTTTTTTTAAACAAAATCAAATTTAGTTTTTTAACATATTTTGCATTCAATATTCATACAAAAGAGACAATTTTGTGAAGATGCAATGATACTCAATATTAGAAATTGAGTTCTTTTAAACTGCTTTTTGGTGTATTCACATCTTACTTATGGTTCCAATAAATAAGAATTTCTTCCTCATCTTCATGTCTGGAATAAGATCAAGTCTATTTAATCTTTGATATATGTTATAACACCTAGGTTTAACCAAGGAAGAAAGAAGATAGTTTGGATGTGAACAAGAGGCCCATTGGTCCTTTACATCCATCTGGTTGAAATACTTTTGAGTCATGCCTTAAACAAACTTGGTTTTCCATTCCCTTCAGTTTTTACATTTCAAAGCATTAAGCCTTCAAGTTTACAAGTTTTGCAAAGTGCTGAAAATTGACCAAAAAGTGTAACCTATTTTTGACCCAAGCGTCATGCCTAGAACCAACTTAATTCTCCATGCCCTTAATTTACTACATACTAAAGCATCAAGATCTTGGCCTTCTAGTTTATTAGATGATTTTTGAATATTTTACTAATTTTCCCACTTTTGGCCCCTAGTGGCACCCCCTTAGGGCCAAGACCCTTCATTTGAACAAATCTGAATCCTCTTCACCTAGGAATTCTTCCTACCAATTTTGGATGAAATTGGTCCAGTGGTTTGGGAGAAGTCGAAAATGTGAAAAGTTAACGACAAACAGGATTTGTATGAGAAAAGTCCACCTTGGACTTTCGGTCCATATGGACTAATAAAAACTAGCCATCAAAGCCAACTGAATACAAGAGGTATCCTCAAAGATCAGTCTAAAACAAACTGAACCACCACAGTGGCTTAGGTGGAAGAACATTCCCTTCATATGCAGAAGATAGCGAGTTTAATCCCCTATCATGTCAAACCCGAGATGTTAAAATTGAGTAATCTTCTCGCTCCATGCTAAGCTATCAGCATTCTGGGTAGGAGAAGGACTGGTTGACTTGGTGTGATATTGTGGCAGTGTGTCTGTAGAATGGTTAATATCTCAGTCAGACAGCACTATAAAGTCACCATCAGAGTGACCTTATATGCAGCCAAAATTCATTCAGGTTTTGCCTTCTCAGACAGCAAACGAAGCAGGTTTAGCTTAGATTAAACTATATATATCAGAGCTAACAATTTCAAAAATGTTTTTCATTGTTTCTATGAATGCATGTGTGGACCTTCTAAAACTTGAAGTTAAAAGGTTTTTTCTTTCATAATAGGGAACAAGTGGACCACTAATGGTACAATATATCACATGTCTACCAGGAGTGCTTCCTTCAAAATTGTCAATAATGCCAGCAAAAAACATAGAACGACAACACTCAAAGTTGAACAGTAAGGTTAGCTCTGGACCAATGGTTTCTAAAACAAAAGGTCAATTTGGCCTTAATGTCCATCTGGTTGGAGCAGCAGTGTTTTCTTGTTTGTTATTTTATTTGATTAGTTTATTAGAAGATTTCTGAAATTTTGTCAAATTATCCCCTTTTTGATTCCCCAGTAGCACCCCTGGACTTTGTCCCATTCAATGTTTTATTACTGGTACTTCAATGTTTTTTCTACCTAATAAAATGACATGCATGTGCACTTTTCCTAATAAAATCAACCACATTCCTGTAAATGTGTTACAATCACTTTTTATAAAACAAAATAAAAAATATCTAAAATGTAGAATTGAATATATAAATAAATCATTTTTATTATTTAATGTCACATAATCTGCATACAAGTAAAATAAAGAATAGTAGATGACACGAAAAGTCAATATCAGTAGGTTTCAGTAACCTTGAGACACAGAGCCATTACTGCATCCCTAAAGGACCATATTTCCTAAAACCAGAGAAAAATTGTGTCCAATAAGGGAAACTAATAAACCTCCGAGACACTGTCTAGTAATTTAAGGTCATTTAGTCATTATGCTTTGACAGCCAAATGTTTTTCTTTAAAAATATAAAAGTATGTTAGTACGGGAGTATTGAGAAGAATACTAAACACAGACGGTTAATTACCTCCCTTGGGAGGTGGCACACCACCACTAATATGTCTTGTGACTGTACCCAGCTATTACTACATTAATTCTCAGATATTGCGTCACCTAGGCAGACAATCCCAATCACATTTATACAGTTAAAATGACATTTTAACTTGTAGAAAACTGCAATGAGTTGAAAGAAATGTATACATTTGTACTTTAAACTCATGCAGACATTCTTTTTTTATTCATTCGACATTTTCATAACCAAGTTACTTGGATTTGTACAAGATGCCAATAAGATACAAACAATCTCTGCATGATGCGCCTCTTCCCCATGATTGAAATGAAATGTACGTAGTTTGGTGTTTTTTTAGATGTCCAGATAGGGACATGCAACCTTGGTTCTCCTCCGTGCCCTTGGGTTACTATATATGCAAGCAATCAGCTCTAATTTCTTCTAGTTTATAAACTGGAGATTTTAGAAATTTTATGAAGTTTTCCCTTTTTTCTTCCCAAGTCTCAAAATTTCACAAATCAAAAATCCTAGGCAGTCCAGGGTCACACATTGGATAAAACTTGGCTCTCCAATAATAATTGCACCAAGGTTATTACATATGCAGCAAGTATTCAGCTCTAAACCTTCTAGTTTATATGCAGAATATTTTGAAATTTTGTGAAGTTTTCCTTTTGTTGATCTCCTTATAAGGGATTAAGTCCCAATACTTAATTAACAAATCTAAAATCCCCTTTTCGCAAGAAATCTTCCTTCCAAATTAGTTTTTAATTGGTCTAATGGTTTAACACTATTAGGTAGGTTATGCCATACAGAGATATTTACCTGTTTTCTACTTTTTTCCACTTGCACTACGATTGATCTTACTGTTGTCTACTGGCAATTAATTGAATGGAAATGTTGGATACATATAGACATCACTTCCTTTATTAATCTGTAAAGAAACAAGATTATGTTAATATAAAAGTTTCAATTACACTGATATTTAACCCATTGAAAAATGCTGACATGTAATTCTAAGTTTACTATAAAAATGATGTATCAGAGTTACATGGATTATGCCTTAAGCAAATATTTGTTGCGGTTTTCTGCTAAACTTTACAAGGAAATATACTAAACTTACAAAATCCAATTATTCCTTGTCAAGCTTTAAGCCATATGTTGTACATGTTGATATGTACAAGAAGATATCAACGTCAAACATTATTTTGTTCAAACAATATAGACAACTAATTAATTATGTCATATCTCCACATTTGTATATATAAACATTCAAATAAATGTATAGTGTTCTGTAAGTGACAGAAAATCTCAACAAAATAATATCACAGTACTTCTTCGTGATTTAATAGCCAGGGCTGGGGTATAAATAGCAGCCAATGGAAAATTAACAGGGAAAATACAATTTTTTGGCAACCTTCACTTCAGAGCAAGTTTTCTTGTAAATACAACAGTTAAACATTTTCTGTGAAAATATATTTTTGCATGC
>JAUMGZ010218686.1:0-11588 GCA_032359645.1 Pododesmus macrochisma
CCAGAGAAACTTAAATCAAAGGACTAGTTTATAGGATATATCCAATTTTATAGCTGCTACTTGCTGCAAAAACCATTAATACATGCAGTAATCCGTTGCGCGTGAGTAATCGAGTTGCTTGTACAAATCCGCATGTACGTAATTACTGTTGATACCGTAACGCGATAAATATTCGTAATGTGTATGTAGATGCATGTTTTAAATGTCCAATGTTTTTTCTGGGCAAGGGCTTACAATTTTTGAATGGGTTCGGAGATGTAGACCTATTTCAAAATGTCATTTACTCGTGCGATGCACTAAAACATATGCTTTGAGTTTGAACGTTTTAGGTTCTGCTGGTGTAACTTTCTTAAGGATACGTTGACTAACAAATCCTTAATGTATGTAAATGTTATTTCATTTACTAGTATTGGGTTTTGATGTAACGTTTTTGAAAGTGTGTTGAATTAGTTGATTGACAGTGCTATGAATTGTATTTATTTAATAGATTTTTAAATGTATGTCTATACTTCAGACTTCTTGTCGAAAGTGGGAAGGATGGGGCCTCATTGGTTTAACAACACCGCCTGGTGTCGTGTTGGGTGACCGTCCTAAGTCGGCCCGCACGAATAACTAGTCTTGGGGATTGTGGTTACGTCAATTTATTTCGTTTTGTGCTGAATGTTTGATGCTGCTATTGTTAGTTTGTCAATATCTCTCGTTATTTTGATACCATTTATCCTGTTCTTTAGAATGTGTTGACATACTTTTATTCAAGATGTGTTTATGTGCCTTCCTAAAGGTCGTGTTGAAGTAGAAGTCTTTAGAATGTGTGTTGACATACTTGTATTCAGTGTGTTGAGGTAGATTTCTGTTGGGGTGTGCTGATGTTCCTTCCTTTTGGTTGTGTCGACAATACTTTTTTAAAAGCGTATAAAGGCGGTGTCACACTATCGATTTTTGCCTTACAATCTTATTGCGTTCTTTAATTTTTTTTCTTCCGACTAAAACGTTTCAAATTTGCCGTCAAATTCTCACTCGCCCCTGATTGGCCGACCTGATTATGTCCCTCTTCAGACCTTCTACAGTCCTTCCTCCGTTTCG
This sequence comes from Pododesmus macrochisma, assembly GCA_032359645.1. Classification (NCBI taxonomy): domain Eukaryota; kingdom Metazoa; phylum Mollusca; class Bivalvia; order Pectinida; family Anomiidae; genus Pododesmus; species Pododesmus macrochisma. Next base: position 1,084 of record JAUMGZ010218686.1, read on the forward strand.
TACTTCTTTCCACCGTCCAATTGCCGCCCAGTATAAGATATTACTGCGTTCTACAAAGTTCTTTTGCCGTTCTTCCTCCGCTCTTTATGACCTTCCTCCACTCGTCCTCCGACCATGTACCGTTCTCTGCGCCCGTCTAGTGGCTATCTTGCGATCACGTGACAATTGATACAAAATGTCGACGGAACGCAGCATCTCGATCATTTCGTTGACTATATTTAAGTAGAGCATATCATATATCGTATTATTACAGCTATATCTGAAAGAATTTACTGCATTCTACAAAGTTCTTCCTCCACCCGTACTCCGACCATGTACCGTTCTCTGTGCCCGTCTAGTGGCTATCTTGCGATCATGTCACAATTGGTATAAAACGTAAACGGAACGCACCATCTCGATCATTTCTATAACAAATTCAAGCAGAGCATATCGTATTATTACAGCTTTTTCTTCAAGAATGAACACGGTCGGTACAAAGGCGCTATGGATTCACAGGCACAACGGGGACGTAAGCTTGACCGTCTGAGTTGCGTCCGTCTGCGGTGTCATCCATACCCTCCACCCACCGTCCATAGCGTACACAGACCGCTCATAGAACGTGGTAAATCAAACATATTTCTCGACCCTCTCCGCCCCCCGACGCTTACCCACGTCCTACAACAGTCTGATATACTACTGTCTATTGCGCCTTTCCTCCGACCTTCACCGTTCTTCTGCGTTCTGACGCTTTTTCAAGAACGTTACGAGAACTTTGACAGCACATTAAGCGTTAAGCTCCTAATTTACCCTACGTTATAAATATATTTCAGTCTTTTTGTGTTTTTTGCTTTGAAATATTGATCTTCATTTCTCTAATTTCAGGTGAGCTACACATTTTGTAAGGATTTTATATCTGCCCTCTTAAAAGGAATGAGCTCGACAGAATTTGGTAGTACAAACATTCTTCTTAAGGCATTTGAAAGAGTGAGTATTATTAAGAATAAGATTGAGTTGTGTTCTATATCGTGTAAGAAACAACGATCGACAATAACAACAATATCAATGAAGAATACAAAATAGTAAAAATACAAACAATGTCATCAGTTAAAAATGCGACCTAGTATATCTATGTAATTATCCCCTGTGCTTACATATTGGCGTTCACAACTCAGACAAACAAATACGATTGATAAATTTTTTAGAGATTTATTTCAACAGCATAAAATTTAAACATTACACTTAGTGGCATGATGTATAGTATAAAACGGCATTACCTTTGTCAAAAGGTCAATAGTATAGGAAATAAAGTATAAAACCACTGGGCAAAAAAGCATTTGAAATTAGCTAATGCCTCTGGAGAAGAGGGGAATTTACTGACCAAGAATATCAATCTACTCCATAGAAAACCACTTCCACAGTGTAAATATCAAAGAGATATATATTGACCAAGATGTATTGTCTACACCATAGAAAACCACAGCAAAGTATAAGCATCAAACTAATTGGTTATGAAACGTTTTTTCTCTTTCAGTTTTCTACACACTCTAAAGATGGCGACATTTATCACACATATTGCTTAAACTACACCAATGCTCTAACTTACCTTGATCAACTACGCAGACGAGATGATTTTACAGAATTTGAAAGAGTAAGATTGTTGTAACATTACTATATGTATCTATAGGAATAATTTATCATCTTTTCTTCCGTTGAAAAGTACGATTTAAGTATATATCTTTTACGGCTTTGGAATAAGATGATATGTTATGCAGAAACGAAATCATCATTATTTATATTGATATTTTATGTCCAAATAATACTACGAGACATTGTGAATTTGTTATTAGAAACCAATGTATGTTTGATATAATGTATACCAAAATTTGATCTTTTCATCAATATTAGTAGACACCAAGTGTGTATTCTCCTTGTCACTTGACAATCGTATGTGTCGAATGAACACCTCTAATGATTCTGCGGTGATTTTGTGACTAGTTTTAAATGTTTATATCTATAATCACTTAATAACATATCAAGTTATTTATCATTTAATGCACATTAAGATGTATATTGATAACATATATATTTTGGGAACGCTGATTATTCTAAGATTTATTTTCTGTTTTGTCTGCCTTACAGTGGTGTGAACAAGACCAAAGATGTAAACGTCTACAGCTGACCGATCTCCTGGTGGCCCCATTACAACACTGTACTAAATTACCATTGTTACTAACTAACATACGGAAATATACAGAATGTACAGAGGAGGTCAACCAACTGACAGACTCAATACAAAGAGTGGAACTTTCGTTACGTAAGTAACAATTCACAAACATGATTTTAGCTCGCGTTTATAACGCTTGGTTTGTAGCAAGGCCTGCCAATCTGGGATGAGATTTCCTCGCACAGAGTATTGGTCCTTTCTTTTTATAGGTATTATATTTATGGTTGGTTTGTTATAGTATGCAATTTAGTAAATTCAGGATCTTATAAATCAGTTGATTGGTTTGTAGAAGTACAAACAGTGATTAGATGAACGAACACTGAATTAGTAGCAGTTAATCCCTACAACTTCAAATTAACGGGGACAATATATCAAATACAGTCTTGAATGGTGATATTATTACACAACTGACTTTAAACAAATATTTACTTATTTTAATAGTGTTTTAGTTCAACAAGAGGCATCTTATTTATACGCATTAATATCATGAAATCAATTGCTAAAACCACTCAATCTGATTATAACTTTTTATCTTTTTATGAAATAAACCATTCACTGAACGTATTAAAAAATTTAATTTTTTTGACTAAACCTACTAACCGAAACGATTATAACTCCCATTCTCCTTATATGAACTACACTTCTACTGTTTCTAACTCCCAATCTACTTAATATATAAACGAAAATCAGAGCAGATTCTTAATTGTCACCTTCTGAAATAAATCACACACTTAAATCATTCTTACTCTCAATCTTCTTTTGACATTATCATCACAGAACTTAACCTAACTATCGATCGTCCTCAAATATTTCTCATTCAACAACAACAACAACAACAAAAACAACAACAACATGATTCTGAAAAACCTTAAATTCATTTGAGACGACATGAAATATTGCATACACACAATTCGTAAACAATTGTTTCTTATTCGTTATAGAAAACATGGAAGATAAAATGAAATGGATTAAAAACTATGAAAGGGTGCAAGAAGTTCAACGCCAGTTGTCATGGCCGGCTGTTACTGAGCTCGACTCCAGAGTGTTCATTCCCGAGGTAAGTGTGACTGGCTACATAATGTCTACAATTCACTTATACACTACAATATGCTCAGTAAAGAGCATTAAATGGAAAGCATGTCCATAAAACTAAATGCATATCAACGTGTGAGCGTCGGAAGTGAAAACGAATACATGTTCCATTGTTTTGTTTCGTTGTAATGGTATATTTGTATGCGTTACTGTCACTTTTAATTATAGGTATCCATGTGGGTAATGAAATAGATATATACTTCAATGTTGTTATGAGTATAAATTCATTAGTATGGTGAGGGAAACAGATGAGACAGATATGTTACATAATACAACAACAGCCAAGACGTAAATTATCTTAAGTCTTAAGTCTAATGTGGATTATGTTAGAGATGACATGCATACGTAATACTGGCAGATTAAAATCCGATTAGGGATTCACATATAATCCGTATTTGGAATGAGGCATTTCAATGAGAATAAATGCACTGACAATATTGTCTTGACACAAATGAGATACTGTATCTTCGTATCCTGTAGGTATAGACATATTGATTTTTAATAGAAAGTGGTGTGTCAATGACACTGGATGGACGTGGCGAAACTGTAATGAGATTTGAGTATTAACCCCTGTTTAAATGTATAAATATATTTCAGTATTTAAGAAACACCTTGATGAAGCAGCCTTGTGAACGGTTATTGGCGTGTCCAAAACGACAGCTAATTCACGAGGGGCAGCTTACCCTTGTAGGTAAGTACCTTACTCATGTTCTTGAATTATATGAAATAAGCGGCTCAATGAAGATCTTAATATAACGTTCACAATATAAATGATACATATCACTAACCATTGGAATACATGCTTAAATATAGACCTTGTTTGAAGAAATTCATCGCACCAAAGTAGTGGCTCTTTCCTCTAATAAATATCATATATATCGGAGGCACGGTTTCAGATTGCATTTTTGTGCAACATCCCAATTTGTTTTTATTTCTGAAAAACAGTAAGAGGGAAATCAACAGAAAGAGAGACATTGACAAACAAACAACCTTGTTTCAATCAAAAGCATTATATTAACTTATCTAGAAAATATTTTGTCAAAGAATGGTCATAAGTGCATCTATACGCCTTTAATTACAGAATCAACCAAAGCCACAGAGGTTTATCTATTTCTATTCGATGATATATTATTAATAACACGGATAAAGAAATCCACACGCAAGGTGAATATGATTATTTTACATCTCAAGATGGTCAAAAATATTATGCATTATACAATAACTCGAGGAAATACATATAAGTAAATAATCGTATAGTGTTATGGCGGTTAGAAGAAGGGGGAGGACAAAAGCTTTGGACATTTTATTCAAATCTCTCATTTGCTTTTTAAATTAATTTATCAGATTTGTCTAGGTAAATACTCTCTTCCGTAACCAATATAGCATCACATGGTGATTGCAAATTACACATAATTAAGAAATAGGAATTTTCATGATAAAACGAAAATATTCTCTGTAGCAAAATATACCAACATACCAAAATATACCAACTATATTGATGCATGTAATATGCGTACATGCAGAAAGCTTATCCAGCATAAAGTAGGACTAGAAGTGTCTCAGTTGAATATGTCTGAAACTACAGAACAACGATACAGATTATTTAACAAGAGAATGGCATAATGAAATCTATTAATGATAATATATCATAATGTAGTAATATTTTAGTGGCTTTTATCGACAAGCTACGTGTTCTTATCTAATTGGTGTTGATAATAACATTTTGATGGGTCCTTTCGTCTAATTGTTTGTAACCTTGCATTTATAAAGATTAATGTTAGGATTGTTGATGTTAGTCCTTTACTCCATTACTATCGAATTCATTATTAATCTGCTGTTTTGAATTTAAAATGTGTGGTTTTTCATTAACAGAAACAGACGCAAACAGATACACCTACAAATACTTGTGATAAATTGTCCTACACTGTCCATAAACAACCGGTCGCATTAGATAGACTTAGTGTACATGACGTCAGTCAGTCAGAAGCTGCGGGTAAGTTATAAAAGTCGTACTAGATATATACATAGTAAACATGATTGTGGATTTTCTATTTATCGTTGGCCAGTTTGGGTTTGCAAGTTTTAATTGTTAACACTTAGATGTGACTGGACCCCGAAATGATTGTCCCCTAGATGCAGTTTGCACAAAAACACTTTTAAAAAGCATTATTATATCTATAGAGTATCGTCGATTTGTGTTAAATATGATATAACATTGTCACGATTTACGGTGAAATATATACTACAAAAAACATTTATTTAAGAATTAAGTGTAGTGCAGTTGTCTACATTGATATAGATAGAATGAGGAAGTAGATAGTTGCGCATAAATTGAAAAAAGTATTGAAAGCAATCGGAAAATCGGAAAATAATCAAACAGATCACGTGAATGCTTATACATGATGTGTTAATATTGTCTGTACTTTTATTTTCATTTATTTTACAGCTAACGGATTAAAGTGTGCCTTTGTTCTCGTCCAGATCAGCAGATTTCAACAGATTATTGGAGTTTATACACTACAATGTCCTACGGATGCGTCTAAGGTAAACGCCGATAAAGCAGCTACTAGTAAAATCAAAACTGTAAAAGTAAAAACTGGAAAACTAAATTATAATAATCACATCTTACTTTGTTTAATGACAACAGTCTCAAGTCAATATCCAAATGTTAATGGAATTTATTTTATGTTAGTTTATTCCAAACAATATGTTTTAAGTTCTAAGGGCGTTCAATATTTGAGAGATAAATAAGTTCCTCAAACATACTTACGTCAGCACATAGTTATTGGTAAAAATTATGGTGGCGCATGCAAAACCATAAACGTTGACTATTATGGAAGTTTGTGATGTATGCAAAATTATGTTGGCTGTCGCATGTTTGATTTTGGTTAGTTTGTGTTTTGATTTAAATATTTTATTTTTTTCAGAATGGGTGGTTAGAAAAATTAGGAGAAGCTCGAGATGAATACAGCAGTAATAACACACAACTATGTCGTCCCCAAGACTCCGTGTCCGACGGCTCCTCCTTTAACCAAGATGTCCAGACGCCAGTTTCTCAATTACAATTTACACCAAAAGAACTCTTCAGAAACGGAATTCTACAAGAATCTCAAAAATCACTTTCAGTTGATTCAGTTTATGTCTAGGGTTTAAAAACAATTCACTTGGAGAATGCTGATTGATGTAGACTTAATTTTCTGTATGATCATAGTTGGTGTTTGTTCCATGAACGTCAACGTTCCCATATTCCACGTCCATCAACAACGCTCAGTGGTGTTCTTCTAAAACATAAACTGATGCACGAAAATACATTTTTAACGTTGTTAAACTCTTGATACAATCATGACTGACCTTATTGAATTACAATTGGACTCTGTTAATCAATATCGTTATTTAATGATTCAAATACTTCAAGGAAAAACTTAAAGTGATACTCTTGGTTAACAATACATGCGCAGCTATGAAACATTCTATTTTCCGTTTTCACCTGTTCAAAAACTACTTTTGAATTATGATCCTTATGAATATTGCAATATTTTCTTTATAGTGTACATATACTTAGTAATATAGTAATTATGTAGTTATGTAGAGTTTATTAAAGGTTGTGCTTGCTTCAAAAACACCTATTAAATCAATAAGTAATTACGCTACAGCTTTATCACTGATATGTTTTCATTAGCTATCTTAGTTTATAACAGTCCTACTTAACAATATTTTCACATGTACCATTTTCTCCGTAATACCCTGGCTGACAAATAAAATGTCCACACAAATAAGATCAAAAATGTTTTGTGATAAGTTCATTAATTTTGTTCTTCAATGTAGATAACTAATTTTTATACCAGAGCTTACACTAATTGTTCAAACTTGCAAGAGTATGTAAAGTAGCTCTTTGTTTGTATAAAACTATGAGGTGCCTCGTAGGACTTGTTAAAGTTTGTAAATAAAGTAACGTCATCATTACTTGAGTGAACATGTGATAAGTATGTGTTAAGATGAAACTACACTTTTCTCTTAAAATCGTTAACTCTAACGTGATGCATTAAACTATGTTTTACTTAACTTGGTTGTGGAACGTCTACTGTCATACATTCTAGGTCCTCTTAGAGTAAAACAAAGCTGATACAATTCCGCAGTGATGCCATTACAGATTTTAATATAAATCAAAATGTCTATAAATCAATATTTTGTATATATATATATGCGTTTTTATATGCGAAAAAATTCTATCCTACCCGATATCAAAATCAATTGAAAGAAGGTAAAAATTAATATTTTAAATCAAATTCTTGTTTTGTTGATGACTACTTTCTATATTGAAATATGCGGACGCAGCACTACAGCTTGGGCAAGGAATTGTGTTAATAGTATTCGAATTATTAATTCGTGAAATAATTTTCATGTGCGACTTCAACAACTTGCATATATCCTCTTTTCAACATTGCTTGAAAGCATTGAACTGATAAGGGCTTTGCAGGATTCTGACGCGTTGGAGGCTAGGAAAGCCATGTTGTTGCTATAGTTTGAATGGTTCACAAGCTAATGTATTTATATATGTTTACGTATACCGTTTACTATTCTACATCAACTGACATGGTGTTAAAAATAATTCTCTGAATACGGCATGTATATTAGGAGAATACATGCACTTTATTAAGAGATAAACTATATCTAAAGGAAAACTTGCTCCATTCTTGTATCATAAAGTGTATGCTGAAGTAGCTTGCTGGTAATATGAATACCTTCCCTGTCCCTGTTGTAAATATGTTATTACAGCAATGATCATCTGTGAATAAGTTAGTTTGTATTATGTTGAAGTAAGTTGGTGCATTTGATATTTTTGTGAATTGTTGAAACTAAAATATGACAAAGATAACAGTTGTTATTTTATTTTATTTTTAATTGTACAACCAATGCGTAAATTGAGCACTCATATGAATACACGGATAGGGGTTAAAATCAAACTACGGCGTTCAGTTGTGGGCGCCTATGGATAAAAACATCAACAAATGGGCAGTGCGGAAAGTCAACGTTCAGCGGAACAATACACATGGTGTCAGTAGACCAGGGCCAGAAGCTCGTGATGCTTCCATTTTAAGTTAATTAATGTGTATTTGGTTCATTTTTCTATGTGCGTCCAACGTGTTCTTAATGCTTGCCAATGTCCATCGACTAACGGCCTTAGAATATCGTCTTGGTTTTTCGATTTAATATTTTATCAGTAGACCAGGGTCATACACAAACAGACAGCTGGAGTTTATAAGACTCTTTCATATATATGTATGTAAGATAGGAATATTCCACTCGAGGGGGTTACAAAGTGGTAAAAAAAGTTTAGAAAACAGAAAAATGTTTTACAATACATGCAATCTAAAACATGCCTCCAATAAGTATGATACAATATGAGCCATTACTCTGTGTAATACATCCCCAACCCAAACCCTAGATCTAGCTTCGAAGCAGCCGTCATGAATGGAGAAAATATAGAGAAAAATTTATTTAGAATAGACAAGACTTGGGTAAATCAAAGCTACAGAACCAAAGGTGGGAGGGGAAAAATCACGATGATTATGATGTACAAAAACTACACCTAAACAATGATTCAAAATTGTCTTGCCAAAAATTTAAATGTTCTCGTAGTCAATATGAATAAATATCAAACAAAAAGAAAAACCAAGTTATCAGTCCATGAATACAGGCAAATGGAAGGTTGTTTGTGTTATGTTTAGGGGTTAGAAAAAAAGATTGTTTGATTGTTTTATTGAGGCTTAACGTAACTTACCGAAACGTTCAGTATCGCGGCGAAAAACAAAAAGAGGATAACCTAAATGACAGAACAGGAAGAAAAACAACACCAGAAATGGGAAAGGGAAACATTATTGATAATTAAGGAAGCAGGGTAAACCCATGCGATGCCGTTACCACATACTCTTCTCGAACTTTACATTGGGATCTTTATCGCGCCATAGAATTAAAAAAGGACTGCAAACTTAAAATCCCTTCCGAAGGACTTGTTGATCTTTGGCATCAACGTATCATATGTCAAACTTGGATGACCTTACCCGGAATATAAGCTCTGACAAGCACTGCTTTCCGGGCAACTAAGGCATGTATACGCCTTCCCACCATAAGATGTCAAGCACAGGGAATGAAAATAAAAGGAGAACAGAAAACATACAAGCGCAATTAAATATAAGTATTAAACGAAACAGAAAACAAACTTCACTTCTATTGAAAATCTAGAAATGAAACCAGTTGTCCGCGAAGAGAGAGCGTTTCTTTCTACACATGCTACCTGTCGTAATGTCTCAATGTTAATTTCGCTCATTACAGCATCAAAAAATACAAACTTACCACGACACAATCACTACCAATGAATGTTCAAGGAAAAATGAATTTAAAACGAAGAAGAATTAGATAGATCATGGTTGATGAGCTAAAACGGAGCTAGACACGAAGATGAGCCCGAGAAAACAAAAAATGCATAAAATTGTTAAAATAATTAATTTTACGTGTGGTCAAAAATGAATCCCTCATAAGTTTGACAACTTTGATCGCCTCTGCAGAGATGACCCTGTGATATATTAGTTATTTTAACAAAAATACTGGTTAGTTTGCTGAAAAGAGAGCTGAAGGGCCAAACAAACCGTCACAATTCTTTTAAAAACGGATTTCAGTGTAACTTTAAGTTAATACATATCAATATGACCAGAAAATATTATAACTACAGACTGAATGCAATCTAACTCCTTTCTCAGAAGACTTTAGCGACGAAAAATTCGTACCGAAAGCAAGTTCATGTTTTCGAAATTAGTTATAAAATATAAATAACATGAGCATGTGAGATGGGTATGTTTCTGTTCAAAATGGGACATAATGGAAGAACTGACGACATCGCACTTTAGCGGAAAATTTTCAATTTGAGTTTATTTCTGGAAGATGATTATGTGGCAGAAAATCGATGTCAGTTATATCTTTGATTTCGAGCTTAATGTGATAAATAACATCTACTCAGTCACCGAACTGTTATATTTAGAATATGTGCAATGCATTGTGCAGCAGAATAAGAAATTAAAAGACCGTACAAATAACTTCTTTTTAAACCTAGTAGCATTCCTTACTAAACGCTGCCTCATATGAATGCAGACATAAGTCTGCTATATTGTTGTGTAGCAAAGTTGTTGGCCATTTAATTCGAATAGTCTGCTGA
>JAUMGZ010218697.1:0-11588 GCA_032359645.1 Pododesmus macrochisma
TGCCTGGTTTCGTGCTGGGTGACCGTCCTAAGTCGGTCCGCATGGATTACAAGTCTTGATGTTTGTTGTGATGTCAACTTAATTAATTACATTCCGGTGCTTCATTGTTTGACCCAGTTATTGTTTGTTTGTTAATACTTCTCGTTCTGTTGATCCTATTCATACTGTTCTGTATATATCTCACATGCAGTCTTACATTTAGAATTATTTTTATATCAGTTCTGTTACGTTTGAACCTATCAATATTGGAATAGTCTGTTCTACAATACCTACTTCCTAATGTCGGAGAGATATTTTGAAACAATTTCTTGATTTGGAATAAGAGCAGATTTTAAAGGAGCTATGATGAAACCCAAGTCATGAGCAGCTTTATTTGTGTCTCTAGAATTAACAATCTTCTGAGTTTATTGGGTATAAGCTAATTGTCCAGAAAAACAGATAGTCTGATGTTGTGTGCTCTCAAAAATGCAGTACTGCAAAACGTACTAAGGGGCTGCCATTGGGCAATATGGTATATGTTTAAACTGGTGAGCTACCACCATGGGCTGACAATCTAAGTAGTAAATCGAAAAACCAAGACGATATTCTAAAGCCGTAAGTCCATGGACATTAACAAACAATAAGAAAACGTTGGACGCATACAGAAAAATAAACCAAATTTACAGTCATATATATCACTTCTATTAAAAAAAACTAGAAGCGAAACCAGGTGCATTTCGTGTGATCTTTTGTACTAAAGGAATGCGTAGATGTACATTTTTAGAACGACTGAAACGTCCAAATCGTGGGGTTGTATAACATGTATGACTTTTGATCAATTGTCTACTTTCAATTGTGGCTGTTTAGAAGCCAAACCGAAGGTTTTACTGATCTTAGATTGCCCGTTTTCTTATGTACTACTGATCTAGAAAAGAGACCATCTGTACATAAAGACCACTAAAAGTGGCCCCCTTGAAGTCAAATTACACTTATTTTTACCTGTTTATAAAGACCATCTCTATGGAAAGATAATTTTTGCTGGTCTCTAAGTGGTCTTCATAGACAGATTTACTGTAGTTTCGTTTCTTTTATCCCTTTCCATGCCGATTCCAGCATGTACCCTTTTTGTATAAATTCAATTCCCGTTGATCAGCTCCTCAACGAATAACTATATTCATTTATAAAGGAAATAAGATATGTATTCTCCTTTTCTTCTAAAACACATATTGTAGTGGTCTTATTTAATTTGTCTTATACCGACCCTTGTAGATCCGTGAATTTAAAATGGGGTTTGTCCGAGTACCGAAATGAGCTCTTTTGTCAGAGGCATGTTTCAGATTGCATTTTTTGTTCTCTTGTCAATTGTATAACTCTGTGCGGCTGTTGTTTGATTGTCAATGTCTTTTGTTCTGACCTGGCTTTCATTTGTCTTTTACCGACCCTTGATTATCCCTATATTTCAATTGGTCCGAGTAACAAAAGGAACTCTTGTCTTTTTAAAACTTGATGCGGTTTTTATTGGTTTCTTAATTGCTTTCGTTCTGACAGTTCGCTGATCATGTCTTTGAGTCATTCTTACTACTATCGTTTGATTATGTATCTGCTCTGTTACAAATTTTCTGCTCCTGATTAATTGAAAATGAACTAATGGATTATTTAAGGAAATTATTAGGTATTTTGAGTCCTTTGGGTTTTCTTAAATTGACAATAACTCTATGATGCTTCCATAAATTGATCGTTCATGTAAAACGTTTCAATTAAATGAGATTCTGACATCAATTGTTGTTCATAGAAGGAAATTATAAAGCGCCTAGAGTGTTACATTTCCTTGAAATAGTGCCGATCATTTTTAAATCAGATGAGTCACTTTGGCACTTGCAAAAAAATTAATTTTCAATATTGTTAATGCAACATATTCATAATTGACAATATAGCTGGTGAACATGGAATTGAGCTCTATCATATGTAAACAAACAACCATATACTGATATTCACATACAGTTTATTTAGTTAGGACGGGAGAGTAAAGAATAAAAGCAAAACATAGGACCATCAGAACAAATGGAATTGACACACAAACAGAAGCCACATCAAATAATCATAACGATAATTAACTTGCAACCTGAAACGGGCCACCAAAACATAATATACTAAACAAAAAACAAAACAACAAGTGATGCCAAACTATCCAAATTAGTGTGATAAAATATCTCGCACGAAACATAATGATGTAACTTAAAACGAATGCTGCATTTGCTGCTGCTGCTGCTGCTGCTGGAAGCGTCACGTATTTTCAAAATATTGAATGGTAGGTGTTCTTCTTAACTGGACCTCTTCCAGTGGTACTTTGATTTTGACGACATGATAAACTTCGGCTTGCTAAAACTCAATCTTTAATTGAGATAACGTTTGTCATTTTGTTCGAAGCCAAAACACATAACCATTCAAGAATTATGACCTAAGCATATATAATTTAGCTTTCAACAGTTCCCCCTTGACTGCGTAATTATGTACCTGAGTTCTTGGCAAGACCATTTTTAAAGTGTTGTCTTGGTGTTTTTGTCCTTACCTATTATCAAGATTTCTCACCCTCATCTTTCGTTGGCTTCCTAGCATTGGTTTATCCAAGTTTTATTTATTCTAAATTTATTTTCTTGTGAGCATCTGATGATGACGGTGGATTCGTAGTTATGTCTGAAGTCATAAACGAGGTTTTTCTCTTATAGATATAGGAATTATAATTATTGGTAAATCGTTACATTTTTGCATTTTGTTCATATTATCCTAACTATTCTTGTATACTTGCAGGGTGCGGTAATACAAAGTGGGCATATTATAAACGTTTGAGCAGATTAAATTAATTTTTAAATTTCTACAGTTTTCCAAATATAACTTTTCTGATGAACAAATATAATAGTAGAAACTGTTTGAAGTAACAATGTGAATTGGTTTCGGTGTGGATAATAACAAAACAGTCACTTTACTTCTACTTGCTCGATCAAGCACGGTTAATCACTAACGTTTAACAGTTGTTAATTCTCTAAAATTCTAAAGCGTTGACCTGATTTATGACTGCTGTTCAACATAGACGAATCTGGGGTAATTCCTGACTCATGGTTGTTATTATTCAAGAGAACGTAATCCGTCTTAAGATAACGACTTATAAACAAGTAACCGTGTCGTTCAACCAGTGGCCGCAAGTGAATGATGAATAGCCATATCGATTATCCGGGCGCTAGTCTGGCAAAGCTTGTCTCCTAGTTAGAAAAAATAACATTGCTTAACCTAATGTCTTCAAAAAGCACAGGCCAATTGTAGCAGAGCGACAAACTATAATTAGATCGTATAATGTTTCCCCTGAAAACAGAAACGTTTCCTTATTGCAGATCTAGAGGGAATGACGATTAGTGCAAATTAGTCAGTATTCGATAGGCAGAGTTGAAAATAGCAATTATAGACAGAATATGAGCTTATTGTCGATAAGTTATCTAAAACCACGGTATCAAACTTCGCTTAAGGGGGATTTTGGAATATCAACATCCGTTAAATTCTCATACATTATACTAAATCTGTCTGAGCTCTAAGGTGCAACACATTGGCAACGATCTGTCACTGTTTTAATAGATTGCGGATATGTATTTGAGTTACAATATTACAAGTGTAATGCCTATAAATTTCGGACAGGTGCGCGTACAACAATGCATATATCATGGATGATAAATTCTTAATACTTGTTTTTGAATGTTGGTATCCAGGTTTATTATTTCAATGTTGAGCTTTCATGCAGATTTATGAGTACGACTGTCTATATATAATTTCTTCACTTTTACAACCTAAACTTTTCATGCATTTTAAACTCTTAATGGATAGTTTTGTTTAATTTTGTTTTAAGCAATCTTGATTAAATCCTTTGTATTTGTTTTATCGCAAAATTGATAAAATATCACATCACCATGTTGACGCCATCATTTCGGAGGCATGATTCAGGTTGCAATTTTTTGTATTCAAGAATTCGTTATTGCTGTGTGTTATATTGTTAAGTACAAACCGTAACCAGGCAAAAGTAATGTGGCTAGAAAAATACCATATAACTATAACCCTTGTAATTGTAACCACTAACAACGTTGATTCGTTTTTGTATGGTTGCCCGTAACAAGGCGAAAATGTGCTCGGTTCCTATCAGTAATTATGTCCTTGAACTTAGATTATATTTAAAATATGTCATCCCTCCGTTTTCAGTATGTTTAATTTGTACGATATGTGTCGTAACACAGTAGGAATTATATTTTAAGATGATTTTGAGAAAACACAACAGCTTTTCCGTCTACTATTCTCATACTTTACGTGGTGAACTTTTACGTGGCAGGGGTACATCAAACCGTATATACGAAATCACTAACTTACTATAACCTATAACCAGATTTGCCTTACCTTAATACTTCAACTTGTCTGGTTAAGTGGCCATGCCCAGAGCACAACGCTACAGCAAGTATACATTTACAGGCTGCCAAGGCACTCAGACCCCCGTCTGTTAGACTGTAAAAGTTGTGTTAGTTACTGTTCATTGCAATAATTTTGTTTTATAAATTATGAAAATTATGGTCTTTGTCGCCAATTGGTATTTTTACCCATTAACTTTTTTTGTGTGTGTTAAGGGCTTATTGTCCGATCAACAACTATGGTTATTTACGGATATGCCAGTTTTGCTGGTGGAGGAAACCGGAGTACCCGGAGTAAACCACCGACCTACGGTAAGTCACTGGCAACTTTCTCGCACTAGGCCGCCCGGACGGGAATCGAACCTAGGAGGTGACAGGCTCTTATGATAACAAGTCGGCGGCCACCGCGGCCCTCTTACCCATTAACACGTGCATCAACATGTAACTTTTTTGAATTGCCAAAGTTTGTGTTTAATTTGGATTCACCTTTTTCTTTCTTTATATTGATCTTGTTAGTAATGCCATTGCGTTTGGTCATGTTTGTTTGTTAAGTGGGGTTTTACGTACTCACTTCTGGAGTACTTCACCGATATAGTGATAACAGACCAAAGAGGAAAAACCAAACGACAGGAAGGAATTGAGAGGGTAAAAGGAATGGGAGATCAAAGTATTGAATATAGTAAAGAAAGAAGGGTGACTCCATGCAACGGCGTTTCCAAAACTTATTATTATATCGAACTTCAAATGGGAACATTCATTGTGCCAGGAAGGGGAGTGTGGTGATTAGTAATCTCTGTAAACTGGACCACGTGCTTAGAGTTCACAGGAAGGACGCGAACTGTTATTCACAGCTTGATTCTTTCTGATGACATTGAAAGCAACCCCTCCGCATGAGGCCATGTTTGGACTTATTGACGTTGGTGGTTAACGCCGTCTGAAGAATGTTTTATTATCATAACCTCATGTACTGCGAGATTAAAAAAATAATGCATTGTTGATCAAAGACGATTGTCGTCTGATTTGATTCGTTGTCATTACCAAGTTGATTGTAGTGTTGCTATGATAGACGTCGTAATGATGAACCCCACTATCTCCCCAAAACAATCCCATTATTAAATAATAAAACCGATACCAGGAGAGAATGCAGTATATAAGATTTTAACATGTCAAGCGTCGGCAGGGAAATGAGAAGTTTTATTGCACCGTGTGGAATATAACTCTCATCATTGCGCGTAAACCAACCACAGAATCTCTCGCGAGATTTATACATTATTGCTAAACCCGGATGTCCCCTGTCAGGTTAATGCTGGGATACGTATAAACGAGATTAACGTTTGATGTCTGCTGATAAAATAGGTTTCTACTTGGTGTTCATGTAATCAATACAATAAGAGTAATGTCTCCCTTGCTACGTTTTTCTGAACGAAACTTACAGTTTGAATATTACTTTTAAATAGCTACACGTTAAGTCATGGAATACTCGTTTATCAGTCTGGTTATGTATTAAGACACATTTATATCTTAATTACAATCTGAAATCATCAATAAAACAGAGATTTGACGACAGAATGTAGAATTTGTATAAGGTCAAAGAAATAACATTTTTCCATGTTTTGTTTTGTTAAGAAACGCTGAATCAGCCCAAAAATAAAATCTTAGTCAAACAGAGACAAGTCGTTGATTGCGTTGCCGCATTACAGTGATTGATGGTACGCCTTGATTGTCATATGTTTCTGCATACTGAATAGACACGGAAATATCACAGTTGGCAACACGTGTTAAGAAGGAAACGCTCATTCTTTTTGTGCTGTACAAGTCATTGTTTTCCTTTGATTTGCCATTGTCCACGGACATGTGTTATAGTAGGAAATTAGACATAAAAGTAACTCCAACATTGTAATTCGTATCATTTCTTTAAGATTTATCAAATAGAGAGGGCAAGAAAGCAGAGAGAAAAGCTTTCTACCCCCGGAGAAATAACAACAGTCTCTGGGGGTAGCAAAAGTCAAAACAACGACATGATGAGCAGCATCGTACACTTAACATGTCCCGATGGTTTCCTGTCCACCCATGTCCTGTCCGGAGTCCCCTCTCACACAGCGAGCGAGCCAACAAGCAAAGTTTCCATACAACAATTCCACGCAAATTCCCGTTACAATAATTGGCGAAGATTCCTTTAGATCCTCGGTCCGGCGGGACATTCATTCGGACGACAACAATAATCCCCTATTACACATGTCTTTTGAATAGCATTTATTTTCGTACTTACTTCTTTATTTGTCTGAGCTATGTGTTGGCAGTCATAACGCCATGAAACAACAAAAGGAGAAACATCAGTAAAACAACACGAAGAGAAACAGACATTATAAGCATAACAAGAGGGATGGGCCAGGAAAAGAGGATTTAAAAGACACAAGGAAATATATGCCAACAACCAGCGCCATAGGTCGGTAAAGATTTCCATGCAAAGTTCGATAGAAGAGTAGTCGGAAATGCCGTTGCATGGGGTCATCCTTCTTTCTGGACTATCCCCGTTTGCTTTGATTTCTCGTTCCTGTCACCGCTTTTCTTCTTTTCCTATTGTTGGGTTTTCCTCCTTTGGTCTTTAGTCACAATTTCTGTGAAATACACTGGAAGTGACGTTAAGCCTTTATTATACAAACACACTTTCACGCCGTTTTCACCATTTAGCATATTGGGAAAAACACACCAACTACCAGACTTCTTGATGAGAGTTCAGCTATTTGTAATATATTTGTGTTGAATTCGTAATTTACCCTTGTTTTCCTCCAACATTTTAAACAACAAATTAAGTATCAATCACAATCACATTCACAAATGAAAAATTATCCCAACTGATAAGTACACTGCAAATGTGCTTTTATGAACATTGCAATGTTCATTTATTGATCGAAGTCATCGAATTGTCCGTAACCTGTACAAACGTCATCACTAAGGTCTCCTTTGTGTGACACCTGATAGTATTTTAAAGAATCGTCCTGTCATCAATTGTCAAAATGAATTAACACATCATGCACAATCGTGATTCGATATTATGTATTATTGATTGTTTGATCTTAACATTTTACGAACCCACAAGACTGCATGAAAAGTGTTTGAAGAATGTAGCTCGTCTTTTGTCATAGCTATTGAATTTGGATCAGATTGATAAGATTCTATAGAAGTATTTAATTGGTTGGGGGTGAACTATGTGCCGATCCAAACACTAATTGTCAATACCATGGCAACGACATCCCTTCATGACGTCAATGTCCCACGCGATTGTAGTTTGTTTACCAAGGATCAGCTTTGGCATTTACCCAGTATCATGATTTAGCGTAATTTTGATAGATCTCAATGTAAATAACCTCCAATTCAAAACGTTTCATGTTGTTCTGTTAAAAAATGTTTAATTTAAGATAAAGTTAATTTAAGTTTGTTGGTTAGACTGCAATTTTACACTGTTTATGATCGTTTATGTTTGCTAGATCATTCTGTCGATGACTTTTTGATGGGGCTAGTGTTGGTTTGCTAAAATAATTTGTTCTTTCTTCACACAATAGATGAATTTTAAAAACTAATGTTAATTTGCTGTTTTAAGTTTTCAGTTTCTTGATGATGTTTTGCCTTGCTTTCCTTCATTTGACATAAAGTACACTCTACTTCAATGCCTGCGGTGGCTATACTCGTCGTCTACCCTGCATATGTGGTATTACCGTAATGTCTTTTGTTGATCTATTTCAAAAAATGATGAAATAAAGTTTAAAGATATGATGTACGTGGTAGTGTTCTAATGTAACTTTTAAACAAGGCTGAACTGATCAAATGTTAAAGATTACATAAAAGTGTTGTGCAGTTCTTCCGTATGCAAACTTCTCTTTCCATCAGATTGCTACTGCAATATCTTTTATTATGACGTATATCAAATAGGATAAAGTGACGGAGATGTCTGCAGCAGGAGAACTGATTATGCAACACACCAATGCAAAATGAACTAAAAAACCCATCATATAAATAAAAGAGATATTCAAGGCCAGCTACCACCGTGAAACAACTTAAAAAACGATCGTTTAAATGAAGTAGCGAAACCATTTAACAAGAATGCAACCTACTACGTTTAACCTGAGGACATGTTGTCCTTAAATCACAATCAAGAAACAATCATCCAGCCGTTGTGCACTACACGAGTTGCCATTATGTATAGACATGTACCTGATGTATGGTTGTTAGTGCATAACAATGAGGGAACGACAGCCACAGCAGGTTAGACTTGATAAATGGGACATGTTTGCCCAGCTTCAATACAATGAAGCACAGTATTGTCAAACACTAAAAGTGGCATACCTAATCCTCTAATCTCATTCTTTTACAAGAAAAGACTTAACCCTCGAAGAAAGATTGATCAGTTTTTCTACTAGAAATGAAATAGAAAATACATATTTCTATAATTCAATAGAATCGCCAAATATATTCGACATATTGTCCAAATGTCTTGCGGAGTTCACGATAAGATCGACGCTGTTTTGAAAATTGTCTAGATCAGACGATTTTCTATATTATCTCTCTCCCTGTAGCAAGATATATTTTATATAGGTTTATAAATACAAAGTCTTTTAAAATAAACATATATCACTTTATCTTGAATGTCAGTTTATTGCAGTTGATTCGTCGGTATGTCTAGCAGCCTGGACGAAGACCTCTTGCACTTGGCTTTGGCGCGGCTACTTTGTTTGACATTTCAAATGATGAAGTGCTGTTTAACTGTTTAACCATCCGTTTCTGTATTCATCCATTTTTGCACACACGAAAAATGTGTACAAACATGTTTATCCCTATACTTCTTATAATAGTCAGCTACTCGTGATGTTTTGTCCATATGAATAAGGCGTACCGTCCCGTGGACTCTTTAAATGTAATATCAAATCATCTTGTGTTACAGAAAGAGGGTAAAAAGTTCACAGGGAGGGCCAAGACGTTGGAGTATTACCTTATACTTCTTATAATAGTCAGCTACTCGAGATGTTTTGTCCACATGAATAAGGTGTATCGTCACGTGGACTCTTTTAAGGTCATACTAAATCATCTTGTGTTACAGGAAAGAGGGTATAAAGTTCACAGGGAGGGCCAAGACGTCGACGTATTACCTTTATCTAAATGCATGACCGTGATATATGAAACAGATGTTATTATAGACCACATATGGGATAATTAAATCTGATCTTAGTCAAACAAAAAAGTTGGTGAAAATAAAGAAGTAAATATTAAAAAGAAAAACGCATTTAAAAAATGTAAATTCGTGCATACGGGCAAACGAGGGTAAAACGAAGATCGCGCTCAAAACGAAAAACAAAACAAAATCAACAATTTAAAAAAAAAAAACTTCAAAGAAACATCACGAATTATATAAACATCTAGAAGTAACACTACGTGTCCGAAAATAAACACCACCAATATTTTACACCACTTGTTACTGGTAAACGATCTTTAAAGTGGTGAAACATAAAAGCATTTCTATCAGAACACTTATCTAAAGTTGTTTCAATCTAGCATGTCCCTTCGTCATTAAATTTAGACAGAAGACATGATATGTATCATGTATTCTTTGATGAATTCATTTCATGAATTTCTTAAGATTATACTACGAAAAATCGTGTTGAGTTGAAGATAATATGTAAACTCGACTCTTTACCGCAACCATGAAATGCGTCTGTGCGAAAGGCATTTACAAGAAATCTGATTAAACAAAAGCTTTTAATGAATCCTTTGAGTAATTGAAGTTGAGACGAAACGAAAAATCAAAGAATATTAAATCTAGAGGAGTAGAGACAATTATCTGTCTAAGAAACAGATCTCATTACAACACAGCTGTCATCAAGTGAATGACCTGCAAGTATAAAAATAACTAGTTTTATACCATTTAACAAAACACGAAAATCAAATTGGTGATAAAGGGAGTGTTCGATAAGATTAGTCCTTCACTGACAATGCGGACACCTGGTTTCGCTTTTAGATTTCAACATAAATGCGATGATTCATGTGTCAAGATTTTTTAAGCTTAATGCTTATACCTTATTAGTACTTATAGATGCTAGAAAGGTTTCCAAGCAGTGGTATAATACAAAAATGCAACCTGAATCATGCCTCCGATAAATATGATATTTATAAGAGGAAGGAGCCAAAACTCTGTGTGAAGTAATTTAATCTTTTAATATATTTTTCATTTGAAATTATTTTATACAAAAACGGTTTCTATTAGCCATTATACAGAGCATATCTTAATCGTAAAAAATGAACTAATAAACACTGCTTAGTGTCTCTAAAAGACTTCACTAATTGCTGCTTGCGTCTCTGTAATGTATCGCCAAGGAACACCACTCCCTATCAGATAAATACAGTTTACCACAATTGATGTTTTAAATACATGTTTCGTATGTCCTGAATAGGTACAGCTACATATATGTATAACAATAGGGAATGTGGCATTTATCTTACTTTCATTTGATGTTGTCAAGAGCATTTATCTCCAAATGAGATTTAGTACCGATTAAGATTGGTAATGAGAAATGGTTATTAGGTTTGGAAAGTTATCTTTTCGTGTTATTAAATTGTGTTACTCTTTATTGTTTAAGATATTCAAATGTGGGGTGGAAATGTAGTTTGAGTTTTACAACAACTGCCTATGAATGAATAGTTTTGTTTTAGACATTATTTATTTTAATGTAATTTGAATGAGTGTACATTTGATCAATAATAATATTTTTTGTTAATGAGTTTGGCAAAAGGATTTCATTTAAAAAAATTAAAGTAACATTTCTTTTGTAACAGAATAGGTTTTAGATTTTACTAAATTGTATATTTCTTTTGACTAATGGATGAATTTTTAAGCTTCATTTCACATTATTTTTTTATTATTTAACCTCAAATCTTATAACTCTTACACATAGATCTTAAGGATCAAGTAGAACAGAAATAATATACAAGGACTTATTCTCCATCATGCGTTGCCTCTATTGTGTGTTGACCAGCGCGGTGGCCCAGCGGTTAGCGTGTTCGCCTCGTGTCTGTACACTGGTGAAGAGAATCCGCGATCGCGGGCTCGAATCCTGGTGGCGCCATATCCCAAGACGTTAAAATTGGGCACTCTTCTCGCTCCCTGCTTAACACGCAGCA